>NDGN011413492.1:0-13421 GCA_002564285.1 Tympanoctomys barrerae
TTTTTTTTTTGGCAGAACCAGGGTTTGAACTGTGTTTGATTTTTATTCCTTGTCTATCACATTTATATATTTATCCCAATGGTGATTTGCTGTTGCCTAGCTCTGACAATCCTTGTTCAGCTTTGTCAACATGTATTAGACTCATGCCTCATAAGTACATTTCCAAGTGCTGTGCAGAAGGGTTAAACTTTTTGAGTCATTTATTTGTCTTGTATGCTTTTGTGATGATAAAACAGAAATACTGAGACAATTGTGAGGTCCTCAGCATACTAAAAAGGATGCTTCATCATTATCATAGAATCATCTATCACAAGGAAAAATCAGCTTGGAATTTTTCACACCACACATCACAGCCTTTAATTTCTCACACTAACTAGAGCCAGAAATGTGGAGATTTGCATATTTTGTAATGTTTAGCTTTCCTCGGCACATATTTTACTTCTGAAATAGTCACATGTGAGCATACTTCTCTTTCTTTCTATGAGTTTGCACAGCCTTGGATCTCTAAATTGGCTGGATTTTTACATTGTCACTCATAGCTGAATTGTATTGAGGCAAGAAATCAATGTACTAAGCTTCTTTGGGAGTATTATTATTCCAAATTAGAGTAAATTTAGAATTGAATAGCAGAGGTATTAAACAGTGGATAAGACTAGTATTTACTTGAAAAATAGATTAATGCCTAAACAAGAAAGATTTCCCTAAGCATTAAACAAAGATTGAACTATTCATAATCTGTTGTCAAGTTGAATCTGAACCAGCACTAAGGTACGAAAATTTGATATTGATGGACAACTCCAGGTTTTGATGAAAATTGTCTTCTATGTAATGATTACCCTAAAAATGGAACAGAAAGATCTTCATTTCCATCTGTTCAGCAATGTATTGGGATATAAATGGCATTCTCCTAGTTTCTGTGTCTCTCATTCATTGTAAAAGACTCAGTTTTTTTGAAAGCCTAAATTTTTCCATGTGATAAGGTTTTACACACACAATTAATTCCTCTTGATTTGCACATTTTTGCTCCTAGAATGTAGACTAGTGATTAAGGCAGTGTGAGTAGAGGCAAATGGATCCATCAAGTTGTTGACTTCTTTTTAGATGGAGCTTTTCACTGTAAGAGGGAAATAGAGGCATGATTTTACATGAAAGACAGAAGTCTAAAGAGGATTCATTTAACAGATTTAGAAATGATACTAAATTATAGTTTGTTTATACTGCCACAGGCAGTTGAGCAGCAAATAATGGTCTAGTATTAAACTACATTTATTAGCTCTAATATGTTGACTACATTTAAAAGCATATGAGGGATTCAATAGACTGCATTTTCTATAGTGTTTAACACTCTACTCTCTACAGATGCAAATGAAGAATAGCTAACTGAGGATAAAGGCAGTAATGACACAAACAGTCATTGCCATTGGACATTATGATAATTGCTGTGTATACAGGGTCCCCTTCTATTCTTGTATTGGAAGGGGAACATTAGCATCCTTCCTCAAAGAGGAAGGATCATCTGAGGATCAGGTAAGCAGTGATTATAGCCATGCAAATCTTGATCTGCTCTATAGCTCCTTTAGGAGTTGGTTGACCATGACAATTACATGGAAGAACTGAAAGCAGTGTCCATGATAATGATGAGAACAATCTTCATTTTGATTGTGACTGTCTGCTTACATACATTGGTGAAAAACTTTTTTATTGATATGCATAGTTTGTTCAGAACTTTTTTCTTTTTTATTAGTTACAGAGAATAAAAAATATGGGGCTGGGGAGATACCTTGGTGGTCTAAGCACCTGCCTGGCAAGCGTAAGAACCTATGTGTTTGATTGCCCATATTGCAAGCCTTGCCTGTCCCATAACCCCAGGTATGCCATGCTGGCCGCTGAGACCAGGCATGGTGGTACACGCCTGTAATCCCAGCACTGAAGAGGTTGAGACAGGAGAATCACTACGAGTCAGAGCTGTGTAGTGAGACCAAATAAAAACAATATTTTTGTCTTCAATTAGTTGTTTAGATTACCAGATATAAGCATGTAAAATTGATCAAAAAATTAAAAAGAAGAAACAAAAAGAAAAACAATTACACATTAAGTGTTCCTTACAATAGGCCAATAGAAATCAGTAGTATAATTACCTAATCTATTATATATAATATATATTATATATATTATATGTATTTAATGTTTCTCCTTCTTTCTTTTGTTCTTTTTCTTTCTTTTCTCCTTTTCTTTATCCCAGTTGTTCCTCTGTTTTGAAGTTTCTTCTCCCTCCACAGTATCTATTATACCTTTGATGCCTTTCACAACAACATCCAAAAAAAAAAAAAAATTTAAGAATCAATCTTACAAAGGAAGCAAAAGGGTTATACACTGAAAATTATAATACTTTGAAGTAAGAGACTGAAGAGGATTTCAGAAAATGGAAAAATATTCTTTGCTGTGGATAGGAAAAACGAATACTGTGAAAATAGCAATATTCCCAAAGCTGTTATACAGATTCAAGCAATCCTGATTAAGTCTTTCTTTTTAAAAATACAATATTAAAATATTTTTTACTTTCAGTGAGTTGGGAATGGACTCACTTATACTTCATGTTTTAATTAGAACATTTTTTATATTTTTCAAAGTGTTTAGTTAACAATTTTTTCTAAATTGAAATGATTGCATGATTTTATCTAAAAAGATCTTTTTAAACCAAAATTTCCCTTTGAGAACATAATAATTAATTCCAAAGGAGAAAACTCTAGTAGACTCAGAAGAAGCAACATAAATATTGACGTAGACAAACAGCGTGTAATTTGGCCAGCTGCCTGAAATTCTTTCTCAAGGTGAGCATGGATGTGTCAAATCATGAAAACCAAGCAAAGCAAAACACAAGAAGACAGCTCTATAGGAAAAGTACAGTTATTTGCATTAGTAAAGGAGCTATTATTAAGGTAGAGAGAAGAAAATAGAAAATGATAAAATGTCAGAACTGTTCCCAACATGAGAAAGGGACATAAAAATCAGGAAGTGATTTGATAGTGGATGATTACAAGTATGTTTTTTACTTTATTTTAATATTTTTAAATAATTTGAACATGTGTGAGCTTTTAAGAAATGCCCTGCATTCAACTGAATTTGTACATCACAATCATTTTATGAAAAGCAATTCAAATGCCACGGACCTTCTATGTCGCAAACACTCGAACACTTGTCTCTTATTTACAGCACTACTCTCACTGTTAGTGCCAGGAGTGACGTCTGTCTAGTCATTCTCGCAGGGGTTGTATACTGAGCCAGCTGTGACATGATGTTGTGCTTATATTCAGAGCAGTCCATACAGGGTTACTGCTGTTCTTGCTGAGGCTTGGAGGATAAGGACTATTCTCATCAACAGACAGCTAACATAAGCTTGAAATAAAATACCAACCCAGGTCAGATTCATAACTCAGCCTTAGGCTATTGCTATTCTGTCTCTTTCAAAGTGCTGGAAAATTTTCATTTGTAATGATTCAATAGAATAATGTCTAACAGTATTTCACATGAAAGAATAACTAAAATGTTCAGTACATGAAGCAAGCAGTTCTATTTCATTGCTTTAGTGAATTCTCGATTAGAAATTAAAAATGAATTGCTCTTTATGGTTGTCATAGTAAGGGGTAAGGAAAGTACTGCTGACACTAGTGCCCTGAAGAATATTGCTTCCATAGGAGCAAATACTTTTTGTTTACTCCCTTTACAATATGTTATCATATCTTAAATTGGACTAGTAAATACTTTATTAGTTTCCTATAATCCAAAATTGGGAATTATAATTTTTTCTAAAATTAACCATAAAAGCTAATCTTGTTTTCTTCAACATTATAAATTATATTCCAAATATCTCATGCTGTATTTTCTTAACAGCATTAGACATAACCATTAAACAAAGTAGCCACTTGCTAAACTTTACCATTCATATTATGAGATTTAGTTTGGCAGATTTTTGTGTAAAATACAAACAGTGATAATATATTAGTGGTCTAGAAATAGGAACATGATGTATTTGCTTTAGCAGAATGAATTTTACAAATTTGGAAAGGAACTGACATAGAACAGGAGTGAAAATTCTCTTCCTGGGAACAGTGGTTGGCTCTCTGACTTTTTTTGAGATTTCAGTCTATAAACTTGTGATGATAATAATAGTGGTGGCCTCCACTGAGCCATTGTGAGAAAGAAATAAGAGGAGGCACTTCAGGGCATGTAATAAGGGCTCAGTAATTTTTGCTAGGAGACTGTTGAAGAACAGTAGAAAGAAGACAGTGAGATCTATTGAGTTCCCAGGGGTGCTGTGGTCAGAAAGCATAGAATGCCATAAATATTGTACACAGTTCATTGTGCGCCAAATATTCATTCCCAAATAAACAACAAATGTTCCAATGTTTTAATTTCATTGGAAGAACTATTTTACAGGATAATTATATGATTTCTGGGTAGTACTTAAAAGTGAATTATAGGATGCTTGTCCCATGTTCTCAGAGAGCTAATGGTTGTCTTTTTACTGTCCTCTAAGTCCACCCAGAAATCTCCTGGCATATCCTATAATTCCAAAGCAAATAAGACCACAAGAAGTATAAAACTATATTTTGTTCCCTGGTGACACACAATGATTAGTCATCATTCCATGAAACAGTACCTGAAATTTGACACAAGTGGCAGCCTTTCGGTAAGTTCAAGGAGAAAGGCACTACTTGCCCATCTTACTTCAAGTTGTTTTGATTTTCATCATCTTCTCCAATAGAATTTACCCAAAGGAATGAGGCAATCACTTACACTATATGAAACAAGACCGAAAAACACTTGTGACTTGGCTCTAGGTAATCGTAGAATTTCACAGTGTGCCAAAGACCCAGGAAGGTCTTCTAGCTTATCTTCTGTCACAGGCAAATCCATTTCCACTATCCCTTAACTGATTGACAATATCCCTGAAGTTTTTCTTTCAGATTATTAGGAGTTTCCTATTACTTTTGTGTTGTAATCTCCTCAATAGTTTAAGTGACCTAATTTACACTGCTTGTCCCTAAACTCAGTTTTGTTTTGTTTTGTTTTCTGCATTTAGGACAGGGTATACAGGGTGTACAGGGTCTCACTACGTAGATCACACTCATAGTGATTCTCCTATTCTCAGCCTCCCAAGCACTGGGAATACAGGTGTGTGCCACCACACCCAGTCTCAATCACCATTTCAGCAGGCTCCATGGACAGGGCTGGCACAGGAGGCCGGGAATAAAACCTGACCGCTGTGCTCTGCCTAATCAGGTGCTTTAGTTCACTGAGCTATCAGGCCAGCCCCCTAAACTCAATTTTTAATGTATTGTTTATAATATGCTAACATTTTGAGGGCTTGAAGGGAGGAGGACAATAAAAGAAGGAATCTGAATATTTCATCTTTTTCTACTTAAGCTATCATAATACTGAATATGGTTTTTCCTGTATGAAGTACTTCTAGTTCTCATAAGTATTGATGCATATTAACACTACAGTGGTCTAGTTCAGCTTTTCTGAACCTGCAATCTATATAAGAGTATGCCTGAACCAGACTAACCCACAGTCATCTACTACATAGAAAGCTAGAACAAACAGAGGTAAAAAGTATGCCTTTACGGGAGTTATTTCACTCTTGAATATGTTAAAGTATATTATGAAATCCAAGAAAGAATAAGTATGCATATATTTCAAATACTTTTTTTGGTATGGCATAAAAAGGAGATGCATTGAGATTTTGTAAGCTAAGTTTTCAAGGATTGTAAAATGTTGCAAAACACAAAATATTCATCTAGACAAACCTGGATAAAAGGAAAGAATCAATAATGGGCCTTCAGGGTAACTCCTAGGGAGAAAAAAATAAAGGGGAGAGGAAAGATTAGAAAACAAAGCAGAACTTGAAATGAAGTAAGAGGAGAATTTCTTATTTGACTAAACTGTTCTAAGAGAATTGCTCTGGGTTCATAGTCAAGAGTCGCAGAAGTAGCCTTAGTAATAGCAACCAAGAACTTGAAGGCAGGCTCCCGGCACAGCTCTCCCCTTTCCCTTTTCTTTAAACAGAGGGAACTAACTATTGAAATAAGAAACCCAGAGACCTCCTCACTCTAGCATACAAAACCCTGTTCTACAGGTTGGTTTTGGTCATAGCTTCTATTATTTTTGCACATTGTATGCAATTAATTTTTATGGAGATTATTTTTTACTAAGAGTATGACTTGCTTGCCATTTTATGCTTGTCTTTAATTTTGTAGATGATTTCCTGATGGCAAATTTATCAAGACAATAATAAGTTATGTAAAATCATTAATAACAAATTTCTCAAAGTAAGAAACTAAGAGGTTGTGTTGCTAAATTATTGCCCAAACTTTCCTTTAAAAATTTTTCTTCTTGTTGCTGCCATAATCACTGTTTAATATTGTAAAGTATACACAATTACAGCTACTTATTGTAAGAATATTGAAAGACTTCATTATGTAAGATGCTTAACATGGTTAATATAACACAATAATCAAAGAATAGTGACTATTATTTTGGTTAATGACATTAATGTAAGTGACAGATCTTTGTGTGAAATTTCTTTATTTGTCTTATCTAAACTTTAGAAGACAAAGCCCCAAAAGTCAAACATTATTGCAATAAATCTGTGTTTTAAATATTTGAAACTGTCAGTTCTGATGGGCTGTTTGTTAGATTTGGGGTACAGCCACACTGGTCATCTCCTGCTTCTCTACTGACTTTTTCCTGGTGCTTCCAGGCCCTGAGTCAGTCACCGCCCTCACAACTTAGCTTTATTCATTCTACCTCTTTTATACAACATTAGTTAAACTCTTTTGAGATATTTCTTTCTATTCCCACACTCGTGTCTCTCAGAAACTCCACAAAGGGCTTCTTGACTCATCTGCTATAACCATCCTTCACATTTGGTCTGCCCTTATATAATTTAAATCTTGATATTTTAAAATATCATGTATCATATCGTTGAGGTGTTATAGTCTTGACAGTTTTTTCCATAGTAATTTTTCATGGACATGAAATCAGTGAATCCTCTGCACTTAACAAAACAATGCTTGATGTGCACGGAGAGAGCAATATCTACATTACTCTTAGTAATTCTTGCCTTAATTTGGTCTAAAATGTTTCCCAAAAGTCTCATGTGTTCAGAGTTCAGCTTTTCTGAAAGTTACTCTATCATGGAGCATGCCACAGTCAGTGAATAATCCCCAGACGAACTTAAAGCTGAATGTGTTGCAGGAAGTGGGCCCAGCGGGAGGAGCTACAGGGTTGTGCATTGGGACCTCCCTCTGCTATCCCCCCTCCTGCTCTATGCTTCCAGCCTCAATGAGGTGAGCAGCTTTCCTCTGCTTTAGCTTTCTTCCATGTTATTGCTACCCTAGAGCCAGCTGACCATGAAGTAAAACCTTCATGGCTTTTGAGACCGTGAGCTACATATGTCTCTCTTCCTTGAAGCTGTGGCTGTCGGGTATTTTGCCCCAGTGGCAAGAAGGCTAATTAACACAATTATGGAAATTTGTAACCCACTGGCAATGTTAGAAGCCATCTTTCAGCAAACTGAGCACTGCTTTTAGCTCAGAGCCTTTTCCTGTTGATGCTTCTTTCTAAGCAAATCACTTTCCTATTCCATAAACTAACTTTAACTTTCACTATCTTTTCCCCCTTTATTCATGTCTGCATGTGGGGAAAGAACCTAAAGTGCCCATTGCCTCTTTGCCCCTAGACTGGCTGGATTTTGTTTCTTGTTTCTTGGGGTTTTTTTTTAATAAAATAAAATAAAATGTGACCTTTGGAATGCTATTCATCTGTCTCTAGAAAAGGTCATGGGAAGAATGCCACAGAATTTTCTAATGGTTAATCCATCAAAAATGCAGCTCTCCATTGATTCTTCCTGAATTTTCAATTTCCCAAAAGCCTCAGGGATAACCCTACTTCTGTAAGAAGAAATTCTTGATAAGGAAAAGGATGAAGTGATAAATGATTTTTCTGGTGTTTTCCCCTTGGGAATGATACTCAGCTTACTTGTAGCCACCAGCAATATCTATTCATGAACTACCTGTGTAAAAGGAGTTTGTGATGATAATAGTAATATGAGTTTTGGCAATAGGAGTTCAAGCAAATACTCACCACCTAATTATTGGACCAACTTAAGCAGCCCATGTTGAAAACTAAGAAACTGACAATCCAAAAGTGAATGTCAATTATGATATTATATTTTGGTTGAATGAAATATTTTTAAAAGATTTATTTATTTAGTACAGGCTCTCACTACACAGCTTGGACTCACAGTGACTCTTCTGTCTCAGCCTCCCCAGCACTAGGATTAGAGGCATGCACCAACACACCTGGCTTTAGTGGGCAGCACAGCTTGGGGCTGGTACAGCACATCATACAGTACTAGGGACTGAACTCAGGTCTTTGCACTTGCAAGGTAGGTACTTAGACCACTGAGATATCTTCCCAGCCCTAAATGAAATATTTTTTAAAATAGGTAGAAATGGGGCTGGGGAGAGGGCTCAGCAGGATAAGTGCTTCCCTGGCAAGCACAGGTTCCTGAGTTTAATCCCTGGTTTTGCCAGAAAAAAAAATAACTAGAAATATTATCAGAAACCTTACCTCTGGGACCATGAGCCAATAAATTAAAGTAACTCTCAGAAAATATCCTTCATTTTATCACATCTAGAACTAAATAGAAGTTTCTTCAATGAAAGAGATATTTATGAAATCAGGATAACTGGGTCATTTACATGCAATGGCTTATGGTTTATATATCTAGATATCTCCCCCAAAACCTCCTGTAGTCACAGGTGGGGCTTTTGTGAATCCATAACTGGTTGTGGGTGTGTGATACTGAATTAGTCCACTGCTGGGCTTACAGCTGGGGGTGACGCTGGGAGATGAAGCCCTCCTGCTCTGAGCACTCAATTCTTCTTATTTGCTCTACCATGAATTGTTTTTCCTCTGCCATGCTCACCCTGCCTTGGAGCCAGCCAAATATGGACTGAAGTTTCTATAAACTGTGAATTAAAATAATCCTTTCCTCCTTTAATTTGTGTATGTTGGATGTTTTGTCTCAACAATAATAAAAGTAATTATTACACAATGTATTGAGCTTTTTACATGTATCAAGCTAAAAAGTTTTCTGATAAACATAATTCTACCCATTGGTCTCATTTTTATCTTTACTTTGATAGCACCCTTCAAGTGAATGTTTACATTGCTCAGGGTTTGCTCAAGGCTGATGCTCCTAGATTTAAAATAGAATGGTGTCTCATGGAACTTTATGATTACTAGTAATCACATGAGTGAAATGAATGTCAGATCATATTTAGCATGTAAGAAGTCCTAGTGGTGGAAGTCTAGGTCTTGTGGTGTCTGTGGCACACACAAGTAAACAGGTATTTAAGACAAAGTGTGATGGACTCTGAGAGCAAAAGTAGAGTGGCAAGAGCTTAGTGCATGGGAACATGGAACACAGGTTCAAATTAGAACATGGTGATGGGAGTAGGGAGTTTACTTTACCAAGGTAAAGTCCAGGTATAATAGGGAAGAGCCAAGTGCCTTGTGTCTAGATGTCCCCCCAAAACCTCATGCAGTACTAAGTGGGGATTCTAGAGATGGCTGGATCTGGAGTGTGTGATGCTGGGAACAGAGGTATATGATTACTAAATCAATACTCTGATTGGCTTGGCGTAGTTCTGCTATGATTAAGGTTGTCCTCCCATGGCTATGAGTGATATGTGTTCTAAAGTGTGTGGCCTGGATAAAGGAGAAAAAGAGTGTTGCTGCTTGCTGCCTTCTGCCTCCTGCCTGCCATGACTGTTTCTCTCCTGTCATGCCTTTCTCCCATGCCACCTTGCCTTGGAGTCTTCAGATTATATACTGAAAGTTCTACATACTGTGAGCCAAATAAACCTTTCCTCCTTTAACTTTGAGTGTCTGGTATTTTGTGTAAGTAATGAGAAAAATTAACAAAGACACCAAGGAAGTATATCATACAAGCAAAACAAATATATGTAAAGACATGCATATAGATGTGCACAGCAAACATATATGTTCACTACACATACAACACATGCATATGTAACATATAATATACATACCACAAAAACACACACACACCAGTATAAACACATATTAAAGGTCAGCCAAATAGCTCATCGGTTTAAAGCACCTGCAAGCAGGTGCAGGGGCTGGGGGTTTAATCCCTGGGCCTGCCGTGCTGGCCCCACCCCTAGGGTGCACTGAGACAGCAATTGAGACTGGGCATGGTAAACAGGTGGATCAATATGAGTCTGATCTAGTAGTGAGACCCTGAACACCCTGTAGACCCTTCCCTAAAAAATACAAAAATAAATAAATAAAAGAACACATGTAGAAACCTGTTGATAGATATGTATACACACAGTGTGCATTCACACACATACATAAGTAGTACACATGTGTATGCATACAAACATGTGATTTGCATGTGTGCAGAATGAACAAATATATCTTGCATTTATCATTCACCCTGAAAATGTGTGCCTACATGCATGCACTGCCTATTTATACACAGTACACATTGAACATACATGTTTGAAACATGCAAATATCACCTTAAAAACATTAAAATGCATGTGCATACACAAATGGAAGTGAAAATTAATACAAACATTAAATTATAAACATTAAAATGCATATACATACACAAATGGAAGTAAAAATGAAATTTTCATATTATAGTCATGTCTGATAGAGAGAAATTGAGAGAAAAATATTATCTTGAAAGATATTTTTACTAAATTTAAAAAGTGAGAATTGAGAAGAATTGTTTTAAATATCATGATGTATGGTTGTATTATCTCTAAAAGACAGACATTTTGGGTTTAGTGAGGAATGATTCATCTTGTTCATGAAGAAGGGAAGTAGCAGTCTCTGGGTTGATTGTGTAGACAGAGAAGTTCAAGAATTTGGTAAAAAAGTCAAAGATTATATCTATAAAGAATAGCACTTTTAGAGACAAATGAACTAATTCTGTTTTAATTGTTGTATGCTTTTAGTATTAGCATTATAAAGCTTCAGAAGTATTACCTTCCCACTTCTTTAAACCAACTTCTGAATGAAGGAATTTTTCATCCTTAAAAGTTCCAACTTTATCTTTTCATGTCTTCCACTCTTCTTTCTACATTCACATTTTCCTCTACATTATTTGGTATATTTTCATAATAAATGAAAGCTGTTTAAAGGTTTTTTTGCTATTTCTTTGTGCTATCTATAGATATTTTTATGAACTATTTTCTCTACTGATAATGACTCATAAATTTCTTATACTTTCACAGTCGAGTGAGTTTTGATGAGATGCTGGACATTCTGAACTGTACATTGTTGAGCGATGAATTTTGTAGTATTTCTTTAAAGAGTATTAGGTTTTCTCTGGTATGAAATTAGGTTAGTGATCATTTCAATTTTTATGAAATTGCTTCTAAGAGGTAGTAGGCCAAGTCAAGAGCCTTTACTTTAGGGCTGAGTGCTTTAGACTCACAGCTAAAGGGTGAAGTTTCTTAAGATTCTAACAAACACCTAGGCTTTCATGAGCTTTCTCCATTCTTCCTGGCGGGAACACAAACACTTCCCAGACCTAAGTAAGGTATAGGCATTGTTTGCTTCTTTCTGGAGGTTATTTCTCACAGCCAAGGCAAAAATGACAAGGGACCCCTCAGATAGGCCCAGAAACTCTTTCTCTGTAGCTTTGTATATAGCTTTCAACTGTTGAAAGGAAAAGAAAAGGGAAGAGAGAGAGAAAAATATATATATATAGAGAGAGAAATTGCTAATTCAGTTATACAGCTAGTTTCTCTTAGTTCATTGAAAAGAAAGGGTTGTGCTAATATTATTTGGGCAATATTTCATGCCTATATCTTGTATTCTGAATAACTACTATGAATATAACAATACATGATGCATTTGGTTTTTTTACTTTCCAATTAATCTATTTTTAAACTGTTTTATTTTTACTTTTTTTCCTCTTTAAATTAAAAAAAAAAACCAAGATTTTCACTTACATTTTAACCATGTCAGTCTCCTAAAATCAATGATCAGTCTCCACATTCAGCAAAATCTCCAGGCTTTGTTCAACTTCACCTTCGACCACAATGATGTAGCTATAATCTGAGGCAATTTTAGAGCTCATACTGTTTCTATTTCTTTGAGTATCTCCACCCTCGGCTGCAGCTGAATAAGTTCTGCAAAGTGATCTTTCTTGTAACTCTCATGTGTACATGGGGAAGATGTTACTATGCCCAATGCTCACTGGCATTTTAATGGATATAAAACACACACACACACACACACACACACACACACACACAGAGTTTTACAGGATGAAATGTCCTCCAGGAAATTAAGGGACAGAACACTATGTCTTCTGACCTCAGGCCCTGTACTGATGGTGAGGATACTGGCTTGCTGAATTTTCTGCTTAGGTTGTGAGAGACTATGCGTCACATGTGATTCTTTTCCAGAAGTACATCTCAAATTCCACTAAAGCCAATAATTATAATTTATTCCTACTATGCTTCATGCTAATAAACGAATATTAAATTTTTAATATCAATTAGGTTTGTGTTCGTATGTTGATTAACCCTATGATATTTATGAATGCAAAAATTATAATGTTTTGCAAGGAAGGAAAAAACTAATCTACCACAGAAATGCATACAAAATAAATGAATGGCAATGAATATGTAAATCTTTTTATAGAAAATAAAAAGATTTATATATGAAAATAAATATAAACGAAAATAAATATGCATAAACTAATATTTAGCTGATAATATTTGATAATATTTATCTGTATATCTTTCTTCTAATTCTGATAATAACTGGTAAATGGGTATTTTGATGTTAAACTATCCAAATCCAAAAATGTGTATATATTGCAGCTATATTCTCAAAAATTGCAAAAATATCTTTCTAGGAGTAATTCGAGGAGAGAAGCAGTGACTCCCTTCACCAGGGCAGACAGGGCCACATATGCATGCTACTCAGGAGTCACACAGATCACCAGTGGTTTTAAAAGGAACAGCCCGCAGCTGGTTTCCCAGAGCCTAAGTATGTCTTCAGCCTAGATAAGGAAAGCAGTCAGCATTTGTTTCATTTGGAGGCTTCCGAGATACAGCATAAACGATGGTCTATTTTAAAAGCACATAATGATTGTGGAATGTGTTGCTGTTTCACTTTTCTGCCACCCACATCAACAAAAAAGCAATTTGTCTAAGAATGAGGATGGTAACTAGATTTTCTGTTAGGGTTTAGAAGACATAATAAAAATTCTGGACAACACAGAACGGTACCAGATTTCTCTTGGGTTCCTTCTGGAACAGGTCTAACCTCAGCAATGATATTGCTCTTCCAATAGA
>NDGN011413510.1:0-11425 GCA_002564285.1 Tympanoctomys barrerae
AGCATATCCAGGTCTCCACAGCTGGGTTTCTTCTTAAGACTCCATGTCTTTCCAACCTCTATAGTCTCTCCAGGAGTATTAAGGCAGAACTAGACAGAGATCTCATGAATGAGAGAGATACAGAGCGCAAGTAGACTTGGACTTTTAATAAAGATGATTATGCAGAATGTATCTCATAATCTTCAGTGATAAGGTCTTAAGCTGATGACTATTAAGGTGCAAGAATCTAGGCTCCTGCGGTGCCCTGAGTGCCTTTCTTTTCTTCACTTCACACTGAACACCAAGCAGAGCTACAGGAAGCCGAGCTGCAGCCTTAAGAGGTCCTCGCAGCACAGCTCCCCAGCTGAGCTGCAGTGTTGAACTCACTGTTGTAGGCTCTGCTGCCAGCAATCTCATCTCCCTTTGCAGTGGCTGTGCTGCAATCCATCCACAACAGACTGGAGGAATTCCACTCACATTATCAAGTGTGCTGCTTCACATTAATAAGAAAATGTTGTATCAAGAAGGAATTGAGAGGGCTAGCCAGACAGCTCAGTGGACTAAAGCATCTGCTTAGGCAGAGCGCAGCAACTGGGATTCAATCCCTGGCTTGTCGTGCTGGTCCCACCACCAGGGTACATTAAGAATTGAGAATTGAGACTGGACGTGGTGGCATGGGCCTGTGATTCCAGTGCCTGGGAGGATGAAAGCAGAAGAATCATTAGGAGTCCAATTTATGTAGTGAGACTCTGTAGACACTGTACTAGATGCATTTAAAAAAAGAAGAAGAAAAAGAAGAAATTGAGTGCTGTACTTTTCTGGGGTAAACAAAGTTCTAAGGTTGTTGCTGGGATTCCTGAGTCCCACACTGGTATCATTGCTTTTTTGCAGTACTGGGGATTGAACCTAGGGCCTTAAAACTGAACTATACATCCAGCATATATAGAAGTATGTATGTATGTACATATGTATGCATGTGTGTATGTGTGTATGTTTGTTTGCATGACAGGGTCTCACTAAGTCACTGAATTGCCCAAGCTGAGCTTGAACATGTGTCACCTCGCTTTGCGTAGTGATTGTGATTTGTACAATGTCTTCCTCTTGCTAATGGAGGGAAACTGAGAATGTGATTGAATTCTATTATTTTAAATGGCAAAAAGTATTTTTGCAGATGTACTTGAGGTTATTAATTATTTGACTTTAAATGTAGAAAGCGGGAGATTATCCAAATAGACCTTATCTAATCACACTAGTGCTTTAAATTCACAGGTTCTTTAAATGTGTGTCTGGAGTTCAGAGGTGGAGATGGTCCACAATCTTCAGTATAAGCCTTGTTTCTTCAGACTTTGGAGGCATGAATGGGCATGTTGTGGAGAGATATGTGTATCACAGAGCAGTGGAAGCATCTAGGAATTCACAGCAACCTGTACAGCACACAAGAATAATCCAGGGACCTCTATTCTGTAAGCACATAGAGCAAAATTCAAATGACAACTTGAATGAGCTTCAAAGGACTCCTCAGCCAAGAAGAGATGGCAGCTCAAGCCAATACTTTGATTTCATCCATGAGACCCTAAGCAGAAAAATCTTTTTTAACCAAGTCTGGATTTCATGGCTTACTAAGGTTGTGATATTATACAGCAATATATTTCCCCTGCATATTGAAAGAATAGCTGGTCTGAGGACCAGCCTCCAGGCTATACTGATAAGGGCTTGGCCTCTTTTATGATGTACTCCTAAGCATTTTCCAAGGAGCCACTATGCCTCCTATAAAGAAAAAGGATGGAAATGAATATCTTTGTGTATGAGAGCCTAGAGACCAGATGAAGGGGAAAGGGGCCAGTGTGGCTGTCCACTGCTGGGTGTCTATACCAGCACTAACATGAGACCACCTGTATCTGCCCCCACAAATTACATGAGTAAGGGGACCAGGAGAAGACATGGGAAAAGCTGTTACTAGTGTGCCCAAGTAGTGTGCAGAGCCAGCCAGACAGAGTCAGGACCATGGGTGATATATTACCCATCAGGAAGGATCAAGATATGGTGCACCCTACAGGCTGATGAGATTAGAGACAGTACTCTGCTTGTGGGAAATCATGCTACTTACACTTGTCAGTTCCAGTCATTGTTCTAGTCCCTGGTGATACAGCACTGATCAAGCCAAAGCATAAGTGAATCAGCAAATAAAATAACTCTATTTACCTCCCATTTGCAGTGTCCACAAGACAAAGAGTAGGTAAAACATTAGCGCCTATGGATCCCAGATAGAATACCAACACCCTGTTAAGTAAGCTACTTGTCAAATGTAGTCACTGTGACACCACAGATCCAACTTATCTGGACCCATATTCAAGTGAAGTCAGCCTGTGTGCACTTTCCTTCCTGACCTGGTACTTCCACATCTTGCTTCCACCTCTCCCTGGCCTCTACATGGAAGCATGGGATGGTGGAAGCTTGCAGATCGCTTTCTTCTCTAGCGATACCACTAAACAGATGCCATTTACCTCTGTGGTAAAAATGATTCACAGATGGTTCCCTGATCAGCTATGTAAAAATGGATGCTTCCAAGAGCCATGCCCTGCTCCTCTGCTTGTGCTTCTTCATAGCACGCTGAGCCATCCCCTACAGAGCACGCTTGCTCACTTCCTGCTTACTGCTGCCCACTGAACACGAGTAAAAGCAGAGAAACCTTTTTGTTCCCAGCTTCCACTCTGGGAATACTCAATAGATATTCAGTTTTTTCAAGTTAATGAAGGAGTCTATACTTCCAAATAACAAAAACACGTTTTGGGAAACATACTCTAATTCAAATTGTTGCAATCTCAACCATCATTCCTCTAGTGAAATACAGATTAAGTAGTAATGTTGAATAAAAATTTTATGTTAGCTGTACAAAAGTAGACAAACACTATCAGAACTATCTCTTGGATTTATGTACTGAATCTTAATTTTTAAGTAGGAAGGTTTCCCCTAAATTCATAATATCTCCCTTAAGATTTTATTCCTATTGTTCCATAACTGTCCCAAAGTGAGACTGCTTTCAAATGAGCAAATCTGAAGGTCAAGGGTTTGCCAGAGTAGAGTCAGGGAGATGGCTCTCTGATCTAAGTGCCTGCCTGGAACATGCAAGGACCCAGGTTCGATCTCGGGTACCACATGCCATGCCAGCTGTCAAAACCAGGTATGACAGTGCACACCTGTAATACCAGCACTGGAGAGGCTGAGACAAGAGGATCACTATAAGTCTGAGCTGCATAGTGAAACCCTGAACCAAATAAATAAATAAATAAATAAATAAATAAATAAATGACTGGGTTTTTTAAAAGAGTTTATCAGGGTAGAATCTAAGAATAGAAAAACATGCACTCCTTTTCTTAGAATTTGTAATATTTCTTCTGGTGCAGGGTCAGTTGGCTAATTGCAAGGCCAACTGCAAAGCTTTTCTTAAGTTGCCTGTAGTTGGGGCTGGTAGTGCTTGCTCCAGCTATTTCATTATAATTTTATGCATTTTAACAAAGTGTCCCTCTTTTTGAAACTAATTTGTTTATGTTGCTATTCATTTTTACTTGAACTCAAAACTAGCTCATTCTAAGGAGAAAACTTAATATCTAACTCATAGATAATTTTGGCCCAAATGCGTTAGCCTCCATAAATGATGAGTGTGGCTTGTTGTGATCAAAAACATCCAAGTACTAGAAGTTTTACATTTTATCACTATGCCTAGCTGGGTCATTTATTTTGTGTTTTCAAACATGGATATAACCTTTATTTTCATAGAATTTTACTTTAAACATGAAACTTTTACTATTTTTGATACTATAAACCTAATATATGCTTAACATAACAGAAATTCAAAAAGATGAAAAGAAAATAAATGGTCTCTTATCATCCTTTTCAACCGCATTCCTAACCCAATGGCTTACTTGTTATATGACTTTTTTGTTTTTCTTGAATGGGAGCCTTAAAAGGAAATTAACAAATTTGGTGGCATATTCTCTTTTCTTGAATGAGGTTTGGCTCTTTAGAGCAGATTAGTGATATCTGTCCATTCCTGTAACATACAGTACTAAGTGTCCAAAATACATACAACCTTGTTATACATCAGAAATAAAGGTGGTACCTTATTCAGACTGGAGTTTGTCTTCTTCCTGTGGGGCAGGGGGCTGCAGGAGTGCCATGCCTGTGGTGGACAGAAGAGAAGAAAGAGCCATCCTTAGAGAACGTTCCCAGCAAAAGAAGAACATTTGTAAAGATAAAGCAATTGGAGTAAAACTGAAATTCTGTTGAGATAGTAACATCAAAGATAGAAGAAAAACATGACTGGGATTGAAAGCGATGTCGGCATTTTTTCTACATCAGCAAGACTATTCAAAATCAAAACATTGGGTGTGATTTTTCTTGTAGTCAGAAGAAATTCTGACATCAGACTTCACCCAGCTCCTCTGAGACCTCTGAAGAAACTTAGAAATGAAATATAAATGTGGTCTTCTAATAGAAAAATAGGACTCCTATCAACATGCAACCATCAAACAGGTACAATTACCTAACTCTATTATATACAGCTGCAGATGAATCATCTTTAGTACTTCACCCTCCTAGACATTAAACACACAAAAGGAGAAAAAGAGGACAAAATTTTCTCTCTATTACACCCATACTTCTACACATAAGTAGAACAAGTCAATTTACATCTACATTGTTTCTCTCCACATGTCCAAGAAAAATGATTTTTTCTAGAAACTGACATCAACCCTGACATACACAAAATAAGTTTGCCTGTCTCATTATGTATGAATCCAAATGTACTCCTGTGGGTTCATCTGGAAGCTAAATCAAATATTACAAGGTACTTTTCAATTAGGAATGCAGTCAGAATTGAGTACAACAGAAACATATTAAAGGGTAGCAATTAAATGCAAACAAACATCATTGCAGTTTCCTCCTAAGGAAATATAATTAGATTGCCAAGTAGATTGCTTTTGGATTATTTGGATTAAATGTTGCATTCTTCAAAGTTTAGTGACTTCCTGGCATTTCATTTCCTTGGAAACCACCACTTTCCATTGTTGTACATTATGCAGATTTTCTCAAATGCTTTGGGCATTTTTCCACTGTGCTTTTGTTTCTAAGATTGGGAATCACAGCAGTTGAAAATAGGACATTCTAAAGAACAAGGACTGAGGTTGAAGATTTCTGGCTGATTCAGAAAGACTGGACAAACAGCAGCATTATTGCAACCTTAAAACACACATACTGAGCTCCACAGTAAAGCAGCATGAACAGTCTTTCTTGCTCATAAAGTGATTTTGAGTATTTAATAAGCTTCACAACCACAGTAAACAGTCCCTGCAATAGTTAACTGAAGGCCTTTCTTTGCTCTAATTTTTGTCCACTTTCCAGCTCAGAGACCTCAAAACATAACCTTTATTTACCACATTTCTAGCTTCATGCAGAGTTGAAAGGAAAAGCTCCTGAGATTTCACCTGTGTCTTATTAGTAAAGTTTTCCATTTACAGAAAGAAACTCAGGCACTAAATAAGGAACCATGCTGCATATATAATAAGGGATAAAAAGGAGAAGGCCAGGAAGGTAACTGCAATAGAGATGCATCAGGAAAGAAGAAAAAAAAAGTGACCACTAGCTTTCTAGGGGAAGTAACCAGCCTTTCCATACAGCTGGAGGCTAAATTAAACTAAGAATTCGATAGAGTCAATGGTCACTTGTCAAATACATGGCCATATGGCTATAATCTGGGTGCAGAAATCCTGATTTAATTGGTCAGATAAGCCTAAAGAATTCTTTAAAAATTATGATTCTTCCTGGATCAATTTGTGTAGCTAGCATACCTTGGAAGAAATAAACATTTTCTCCTCTTAATAGACGTGGGTCTATTAAGGGTCTTAGTCCATTCTCCATTACTATTACATACCACCTGAGACGAAATGATTGACAAGTCTCTGACTCCAGACTCTGAAGGCTAGGGAAGCCAAAAGCATGGTGAGGAGTAGCTGATGAGTGACAGGGCAATGGTAAACCATAAAGTAAAGGTCAGGGCATGAGGAACTGACTCATCTCATAACAATTCAGTGTTGGGTGTAAGCACCATGTTCTGAGGATAATGACCTCAATCCATTATATGAGCCAAACACCTGTGTCAGCTTGTACCTCTCAACATTCCTGCTTTGGGATCAAACTTCCAACACAAATTTCTAAGAGAGAGCCAATCAAAATATAGCAGCAGGTCTCTAACTAAATTATGACAAGGGGAAGTGAGCATTCTATTTTCATTTTTTTCAAAAGTTGTTTACAAGTCATCAGTGTCTATCACTTCCATGTAAAGGACTGAAGTATACCTGGTCCACCCAGGCCAAGACCTGTGAGCTGACGTACCTGCTGTACAATCTTAATGCTTCAAAATCAGTTCCCTCTTTTGCATTGTTTCTTCAGGCCTATATTCACTAAGTGAACTGAATTAATCAACCAAGGGGAATCTAATTGTTTTTAGTGTGAAATGTAACATCTTGTGGTATATATGCAGTTTTACTAGGTACTTTGTGGAAGTTTCTCTTTCTGGAAATTCCATCACTGGAATTTCCATAATTGTTACAACAAAATTGCATTAAAGAGAGGTTTATACAGAGTGAGGGGGCTTTGGTTTGTCACCCATTTCTGGCCACAAGAACAGGAACATGTAAGCTGTCTGAAGAAGTTTAGAATTGTATGAGTCAAATAGCCTAATATCAAGCTCTAAACCAGGGGTCAACAAGATTCTTCTGCACAGAAGACAGATAATAAATAGCTGACACTTTTTAAGCCCATGTGGCCTCTGTCACAGCTACTCAACTTGGTTGCTAACCCACAGGTTACAGTTTGTTGGTCTCTGCTTTATACTAGTGAAAGGAAAGCACCAAGTACCCATCTTATTCAGGTAAACAATTCAACATCTAGACTCTTGGGAGAAAATAAAACAACACCTCTTGAAAGAAGATTTGTGTGCGTATGTGTGTTTGCATATATAATTAATCACAACTCAATGATGGTTGAGACATTCTTAGAAAAATGTTATTGGATGATTTCCTTGTTGTACATCATGGACTGTACTTACATAGAGGTGTCAAAAGTGGCATCAGGTGATATAATAATATTATGAATCGCTCTTGTATATGTAATCCCTGATGGATAGAAATGTTGTTAAGCCCATGCGCACAAACATATTTGTATATATACATACACACCTATATCAAATTGATGAAATTCTTTACACTGAAATCTTTTTCTTTGTGGTGGATGTGTGCTGCATCAACTGAGCTAAGACAAACTGAATTTCTTAGATTCACCTCTGTATATTTCTGGATGAGCATGGGCTAAGAATGACATGTGAGATTTAGATAAAGAAAGCCTTGAGGTGACAACTAGTAGTTTGTATTCAAAAGGCCCGTGCAGAGCAAAGGGCACAGCTGCTGCTCACACATGTGGCTGAGTCCTCTTTGCATGATGAAGCAACCACAGCTTCAAGCTCCACCTGAACGCCTCTGCCAGTTCCTCCGAACACCGGCCAGACTCCTGTGCAACTCTTGAGTAGGATGCTAGCTTCTTCCATAGCAAGCCACTCACGTCAAAAAAAGTCAGGGCCTCAGGGAAGAAAGAGGAAGATACAAGGTCCAGCTGACCTTGCAAGCTCCTGTCTGTATTGGTCCCTGTATTTTTAACCCATCTCTTTCCCAACTGCCATCAGTACTGGCTCCAGACCTAGTACAGATGCACAAACAACTGCCCTATGTGGTTTGTGTTTATGTAACCTTATTCCATGATAGTCAGAGTGACCCTGTTCTTCTGAATAATCTCTAATTGATGACTCATCCCACCCAGAGAAATTTCCCACTCAAAGAAAGGATATCCGTGTGCTGGGGAGATACCTCAGTAGAATAAGCACCTGACTGGCAAGTGCAGGGTCCTGAGTTCAATCTCCGATGCTGTACTAACAAAAACAAAGAAAAAGGAAAAGAAAGGATATTGGAAGACTAACAATGAGTTTTAAATATGATAAATATACGGTAATAATTGGTCCTTTGTAAAGATCGCACTACTCCATTCAACCCTCAAACTTTATAAAGATGCTAGATACAATAATGTGTTCCTCTGGACTCTGTTTCATTTTCTCTCACCCAGGACTAAAGACACATTAGGGAGATGGCTGGTGGGAGACAAGTATTGTAGTCTCTTGCCCCAACACTGAGCCAAGCCATTCAGCCCTTAGAAAACTTATCCCACATTATTGATTTCAATTGACACCAGGTTTCAACCAATTAAAGAAATAAAAGCTATAAACAACCCAATGGTCCTCTATTTCATTACTACAAAGTTCTATCCATATTTACCTTCTGATAGCCAAAATTTCATATTTCTGGGCAAGCTATATTGAAAAGAATGACGTCACAGCACAATACCTACCGAGGATTGAATGACTGTGGGAAATGGTGTCTTCTAACTCATGGTAGCCTTAGTCTCAAACCTATACCATAGTAGATAAGAGCTATCAGAGAAGTAAATCACACAGCTATTTATTAATGAAAATATATGACCACTATCACACTGAAGTTCCCTACAGTCTATACTGGCTTAGCTAATTAGAAAAGGAAAACATTTTTGATTATATTTCACAAATGTTTAATGAGTCAGTTTTATTGGCTCAGTTATAAATCTCAGTATAAGTTACATACAAATTCCATTCATCTGAGTCAATGGATCTAGTTGCACTGTTTTCTACTTTTTTTTTTTTCATGTGGAGGACTGAACCCAAGGCTTCAGCCTCCTAGACAAGTGTTCTAACACTGAGATAAATCCCCAGTCCCATTTTATACTTTCTACTGTTCTTAGTATAAAATTTGTCAGCATTTAGAAGACAGGGGAAACTGTCTTGTTGTAAAGTAACAAAGCTTTCATCTAAATGCTTCTGCAGTTGCAGCTGTTTGTTCTCTACCCTCAGAGCATTGACTCTTGATTTTCAACAAGTATTCCCAGCAGGCATTGCTTCATGGATCAGCATATTTGTGTTTGCTTCTACTGTCCTACAAGCAACAGATGAGAAGTAAATCATAATGGTTACAGGTAACAGGAGAAAGTTTTTTTGCTGTTTCAAAAGATACCTCTTCCATTTTAGCTCACTTCTTTATTATCACTATATGTCTCTATTAAAACCATCAAGCTTTGAGTTGAAAGGTTTGGGGAAATACATTTATAGATGCAGATAAATCATGCCAGGCTGAAAAGCATAGGAAATGTTGTGGTTTATGTGTCAACTGCTGAGATGTTAGAGATGGGTTTTTCATAGCATGGTCCTCGGATAATGCTCTCCAGAGATATTGATGCCTAATCTTTAAAACCTGAAAATGTGACTGTGTCTGAAAAGATCAAAGTAATTTAAGGATTATGAAATTGGTAGGTCATTTTAGGTTATCCTCATGGTTCCTGGATGCAATCACAAGTGGCTTCATAAGGCAGATAGAGGAAAGTAAGGCATACAGAGAAGAAGACAATGTAAAGATGGAGGGAGAGACGGGAAGGATGCAGACCCAGCCACGGAGAGCGATCAGCCCCCAGAAGCCAGAGCAGCAGGGAGAGCAGTCTCCTTGCGACTCTGTGGGGGAGTCAGTCCTGGCACTGGGCTGACTTCAGCCTACTGATACTGACTCAGGCTTCTGGCCTCAGAACTGTGAGACGATAGATTTCTCTCGCTTTAAATCACCAAGTGGGTAATAATTTATCACAGAAATACAAGACACTAATTCACCGGTAGGCAAGGGTAAGCAAGCTCTTGTGAGTGTGACCCCTCACCAGATGGCTCACTCGGAAATCCAGGAAGGCCAGGTCCAGCTGCAGATTCTGCTCACCTCGCCTGGGCGCGGGTGGCTCTTGATGGAAAGACCACGCCACACACAGCCGTTGCTCCTCTCTGGCACAGCTTGAGCCCTCGCGAATATCTTTTTACGTTAATTTCTCAGTCACTACTGAGAGAAGAAATTCTCCAATTCTCCTTATTATTATTTCCTATTATCACATTAGTGATAACAGATTTCTACTATAAAGATAGCAGAATAAAGAGATTTCTGCCTCCCTCTTCTCAGAAACAGTCCTAAAGCAAAGAGAAAGGAAAGCAGCGATTCCACACTGACTGTCAAATTGATTTCCACACAAGAAGGGAGAGGACTAGAAAAATCACATAGATAAGTGGGAATAAGTCAGGACATCTGAAGCTACAGAGCCTAGAAAGGTTTGCAGAGCTCAGTATTCCTAAGGAGGAAGGATATATTAATAAGCAATTCAACGACCCCATTTTAGGAAAAATCAAAGCTAAGAGTAGGAGATGCTGTGGCATGGGGGGACAGTGAGGGAGATGAGCCACAGAAAAAGGCACAGCGCATAACAAGCACTTCGCAAGTAAGTCAGAGGAGAACAAATAAAATTCAAATCTAGAGCAGCACCACAGCTGCTGGTCTCTCTTGGATGGAAGAAGCAAAGTGAAACATTTTGTTCATACCAAGCCTATCATTAAGGACGACATTTGAAATCAAGGAAAATTACTACTGTCCCAGAATAGTGGCTGAACCCTTCCACACCTGAAATTGTCGAGCTAGGAAGAACACATCTCCTTCAAACATAAAATAATTAAGTGCGCAACTCCAATGCACAATTAGGCAAGGCAAATCTATACCATATAATGCAAGCCTGCTTAAAAAGAAAAATAAGTAAATGAGGATAATGTAAACTATGCTAACGACATAGAAATGAAAAAGTTTTTAAAAGGGTCAAAAGGTAGAGGAAAACAAATGCAGATATACACTCATTTTCACTGTGATGGAGCAGATAAAAATCATTACAGCTCAGAGCAATTTAAATAAAAGTGGCTCTAAAATTATCACTTTTAAAAAAACACCCACTGAAAGCAGAAAACCCGTCATTGAGCAAAACTTTAGGAAAAAGATATTGAGCGTATAAAAGCGAGCTGTCTGAGCAAAGGAAAGAAGTAAACAGAAGAATAAAACTGTCTTGGAAATGAAGGTTCTTTTGCAAAGAAGGACGTCTGTGGAAATGCCGTCAAGGACAGAGCAGACAGAGCTGAAGACCACGAGGAAGTGCAGTGAACCAAGTAAAAATAAGCTAGAAAACAAACTTTGAAATATGTGTCCTTCATTGGTGTATCTCAAAATGCACATATAATGGATCATTATGATTCAATTTTAATTTAAAAACAAATTTTAGGTATAGAACATCAACTTATTAGTATGTCCTATATGTCAGGCAGGTCTATACACCAAGCAGAAAATAGAGAGAATCCCATCTGCCACTGAGTTTGCATTTATTTTTTTTAAAGACCTGTTTATTATTTTGTCCATAATGTTTCTTTTTTTAAAAATTTTATTTATGTGTGTGTGTGTGTGTGTGTGTG
>NDGN011413514.1:0-11990 GCA_002564285.1 Tympanoctomys barrerae
TATATATATATATATACACACACACACACATATATGTATATACATTTTCAATACAAAATGATCCCAAAAGAACTGAAAACATCATATCATAGTGATACTTGTGTACCTCTGTTTATAGCAGCACAATTTGTCATAACCAAATCTTGACAGCAATAAGAATGCCCATCACCTGAGGAATGGATGAAAAAGACGTGGTGTTTTTATATAATGGAGTATTACTCAGCTATGAAGAATGATAAGCTCAAATGTAAGTGGATGCCACTTGAAGATATACTCATAAGTGAAATAAAACAGACCCATATGTGTAAATATCTTATAGTCTCCCTAGTGTAAGAACTCAAAAGAAGAAACAAAAATTGAAAAGTATGACACAATTAAATGGAAACCAAGAATTTAGGATTAAACAATGAAGAGAGGGCATGGAGAAAACCTAGGGAGTATGGCAGGGGCAAAACCATACATTTATATGCACAAGATGGCTAAGGCAATGATCCTGAGAATCTCATCAGATTTTTGAAGCAATTCTTCGAGCTCAAAGGTTTCATAAATGGCTAAAGATTCTGAAACCTAGAATAAAATCAATATATATGGACAGAGAAAAATCAAGTCAACTTTACTTTGCTCTTCAGAAAACAATTTCAATAATTATTTTTTATTTGTAGTAAATTTTACTATATTTGTCTGCTAGGGATTCTGGAATCACAGAGTCAGTTGTGCAGACATTAACTTCTAATCTAGAAATATTGAATATTTCTATTAATTCATTATTTTTAACAATATTGTCTTAGCTCTTTTTACTTGTTATTATTATTATTTTGATTATTTTGGTTTTGGAATGTCAAAGTTATTTTCTTAAATAAATCAAGCAGTAAAAATGAGGCAGAACAAGAATAAACCAACACATCCCACTGGCCAAGATGTTGAGAGGGTCTAAATTATCCCCAAGATACATTTTATATTGTGAACTAGATTTTAAAAATATGTGAAGTTCGTGAAGGTACTGTGGTAATGAGTAAAAGGAGATTGTTCCCTTAAACAAGGAAGACAAATAAAAGTTGAATAGAGTTCAAGAGTGGAAGGAAGTTTAGAAAAAGTAATAAAAGTTCTATGATATGCATACAAATTATGAACAGATTGTAATGTGGTTTCAGTTCTGATAAAATTTGTTAACAGAACTTTCCCAGTAAAAATGTCTGACAAAAATTCTAAATTGTGGGCAGGGGAGACAGCGCAGTAGAATAAGTGCTTGCCTGGCAAGTGCAAGGGCCTGAGTTCAATCCCTGGTTCCAGGGGGGGAAAAATTCTAAATTAAATGATTATTAATCAATTATTATTTGAAGATTTCTAAATACATTTTTATTGCTTAATTTGTAATAAGTGATTTACAGACAAAAAGACCAGAAGAGAAATTTGTTGCAAAATGAAAAACCTTTGAAATATAATTTTAAGGAACGAACACTTGTATTTATTTATTCTGCCAAAAGGAGTAAATGGGGAAATGTTGACTTATGCTACTTCTGAGTGACTGCAGTATTCCTGCTGTGAAGAGGTTTTCTGCGTGTCAGCATGCACTAAGCGCTGCCTTCCATGAGTAAAGGAGGAGTTCACAAGAAAGTGTGCCGTGTCCAATCAATTAGTGTATTCAGCAGTCTGGCTTAGGCAAGGGACAAGCATGAAATGATTTTGTTTTCCTCTCATCGCTGCCTTCAACCACTGTAAATCAAATCTTGTGCTGTTCTTCCTGATACCAACTTAAATCTTAAGAGATTTTTGGTAAATTTTAACTCTCAGGACTCTGAGGTTTTGTTTTCATTCAGGTTTTTAAAAATCTATCCTTGCTAAAATCACAATTTTAAGTTTTGTCAGATCCAACATAAACTTCTTTCTCATTTCTGATGATGGTGTGATCCTTTGAGCTATCTTGTCCAGACTTTTTAAAGTCAGCTAACTTTCTTTGCCCAGTTTTTGGTGAACAGCAATGACAACAACAAAAATCTTATGTACTTGTCACAATCAATATAGGGGCCAAAAAAGACTGTCCCTTCGCTCATTCATATTTCTAATTTCTCTGAGTAATTTATTTAACCCTTTGTTTAAATGAGTGTAAATCGACCAGTTGAAGGCCAATAGGTTACCAAGGAAACAAAGGTGTGGCAGTGGAATTTCACACAGTAACAGGAAAGCCACTGATGAAGGGAACATTAGCGAAGAGCCAGCTGCTCTGTGGACAATGAGCCCAGTCCACTAGGGCAACTCTGAGTCTGTGTGAGACCCGTGCCTTGGAACTTTTCAACACAGGAATAAAGACATTGACATATTTGCACAGCAACTCCTATCAACCATTGTTGAGTGCAGGTCACGGGAAGGCTGGAATAACTTCCAGGTATTTCTAGCCTGCTATGAAAGAGCCAAAACTGGGTCTAGGAAGTCACTCAGACAAATTAATGCAAGCGCTAGCATTGGAAATTTGGGTGGGTTATGCTTTGAAGTAGAATAAGAAAGTGTCTGCGGCAGGAATGCAAATAGCATTTCTATACTGCTTATTAGGAACCCCTCTGAGTACATAGGCGCTCTCATGGACACCTTTGTCCTTGGCTTGGAGAAAGAAGCTGCTGAAGGAAAAAGGGAAAGCCACAAATCTCTCTTTCAAATGCTCTCACTCCTGAAATCTATCCAGCTTCTCCGACTTATTTTCTTTGAATTTCTAGTGCTGTGCTCACATGGACAGGTGAGGCAAAGGTACAGAACATTTTTGAACACATTGTGTAAAGCTATAACAGCTAATTAAAGGTTTTATATACTTTGGGGAGTATTTAATACCCATGAAAATATGTATTTGTGTAACAGCCTTTTTAAATCTTCCAACATGTTTTTACAGTTTGGTTTCTAATGTTTTGCCAAGATATATTTTTCATTCATATTCACAGTTAATTATTTTGACTGTGAAAAAGAAATTGTGTTTCTAAAATCTTGCAAGATTTCAAAGGAATAGGCAAAATCTCAGGCAGAAGAAATACAGATCTAAAAATGACAAAAAGAAACCTTTAGGAAGTAACTTCAAAATTCCTGATATTGTTTTATATTTTACCATAAATGCCATCTGTAAAGATATACAAGGTTTACAATGATTTCTCACTTGTAGTTTTTTCTTGATTTGCAGTAATTATACAGCTTTTAGTAACTTAAGTATTATACTTAAATATTACTTCTGTAGATCTATTTTCACTTTAAAAATGAAAATAATATCCATGAAAGCATTAACAAATTCCATGTTCCAGCTTGCCTGGAAGAAACTCAGTTAAATGTTTTATTTAAACTGAGTCTTTTTATATATAACTCACACTTTCGTCAAACACCTCTTCATTCCCTCCCTCAGTTAGTCTCTGATTATCTCCCACACTAAATTATCATTTTCATTAAGCATAGGCTTTGTCTTCTTAACGTTAAATCTAACAGTATCAAGATTTGCCTTCTCCATGTAGATAGCTAATAAAATATTATTATATTTAACAATATATTCCAGTATTTGCAAAATGCTTTACTCTTTCATTTTAACATTATCCTTTTGTCTTGCCCCTGAAACATTTATGGAAAACACAGTACAACAAAACAGCTAGTTGTCATTAAATTTAAGATACTCATTTCAATCATTTCAATACAAACATTCTATACTATTCTACATTCATACTTTTGAAGGTTGAATTTATTTTATAATGCTAAGATGAATAATGGAGTAATTCAACAATAAATATAAGTTCAGCTACTTCTCTGATAATAATATGTTCAGTTGTGAAGGACCCAAAGAAAGATGATGGTGATCAGAATGGGTGCAATTTCTGGCATGAGAAATCTCCATTTTACTGTCTGTAGTCTTCGTGCTTCTCAAAATTGAAGAGATCTGTGTTAGCTTGCTGTACTCTTTAGCTAGTTATATTTCTGTAATTATTTTCCTGTAATATAAATAGCTATTTTAGTATTTTTAAATGTTATTCATTTGTCAAAATAGTCCCCTAAATTAGAACATGAACTTTTTGTTGTTTTTAACTACCAAATAATTTTCCAATTTTAAGAGATAATTTATGATTGCCAGAAATTCAATTTTTTAAAGCCACTCTTTTTTTTTCAGAAAAAATTCTTATACTGAAAAAAGTGATTGAAACTCTTTAAATTATTGTCAGTTAGATAAAACTAGTCATTAGGTTAATTTTTAAACCACTTTTTAGTAGTTATAGTATTAGTAAAAGCTGATTCAATGTTTTGTTTTAAGTACATGACATGTAGACCTGCATCATGTCTTCAGAACAAATTTGCAATGAATATTCCAATATTTTCTTTAGTTTATATAAGAGTAAGAGACTTTGGATGTCAATAACCTGATGGATGTCACGCAGCTGGTCAGTAATAGAGCAGACATTTCAGGGTGGGGATCTGAGGTGAGAACTTGACCACCTAAAACAGACCTCTAAATTGTATCAAAGAAAAAAGACATATGGCTTGGAAACTATTAGAACTGAGAGAAATAGATCTTATGTTTAACAAAAGTTAAGTTTTGTGTAAGCCAGTATACTATGATTCCATAATTAATAATTACCTATCCTTTAACATTTTTCTTATGTTTACTATCTAAAAATGACTCTTAGTGTTAAATCAAGGATAGTGATCTTTTTTTTGTGATCTTCTGCTTCTTAAAGAAATGTGTACTGTGAAGCTATTCTAGATAACTAGAGAAAAACAAGAGAGAACATGGTGTCTAGATTTTAAGGAGCAGAGAAATAAAACAGAATATTTTGTGTCTAGTAAGGAGAACAAAGTGGAACAAAGTACAGGGAATAAAAAAAAGCAGAAAATGTGTAGCAGATTTCAAAATGCAGTATTTCTAGAGGAATGTATTTGAAATTTCTTAACATAAGATCTATTTGTGCCGTTCTTTTTAGTGGTT
Source organism: Tympanoctomys barrerae (assembly GCA_002564285.1). NCBI lineage: Eukaryota > Metazoa > Chordata > Mammalia > Rodentia > Octodontidae > Tympanoctomys > Tympanoctomys barrerae. The sequence goes on from NDGN011413514.1 coordinate 4,940, forward strand.
TGCATCTTTGAACCAAACGAGCCTCATTGAAGTTCCCTCATTGTACAAGTTTGTGAGAGGTGACAACAAGCACCCTGAGGAATACTTGTCTTGGGGTTACATCCCTGCAGCCATCTGCCTAAGAGTCAGTTTGCTGAACAAGTGGCCATTATAGTTCCTTAACTGTCTATGTTGTCTCAAAATTTCAAAAAGGAAAATAAAAAATAAGGATAGGATGTAACACAGAGGTAAAGTATTTACCTATTATGAGTTCAATCTCTACAATGAAACAAACAAGAACACAACCAGAAGAACAGAACATACTTTTTTCAGTTCTAGCAAAAGAGCTAAACATTTTAATACATGTATTTTGGCTGCTAGTTTGCAAGAGTTCTATGAAAATTTGTCCTTAGAAGAGGAAAAAAAAACTCTAATGTTTAAATGTTTGTTATTTTCCAAATATTGATACAAAATGTTTGCATTTACTCATGTGATACAGAAAAATCATAAATAGTTTCCCAAAGATTGTACCAATAAGTTGATAAAAATTGTCTGATACTATGTGTATTTATTAGTTATACTGAAAAATAAATCACAGTAGATTTTTAATAACTATTTTTGATTGTTATTAGCCATTCAAAGAAGGTAAGCATGAACTGTCCTCTCTCCACCATGAGGTCCTGGTGTCAAAAATCAAATGAAGCTTGAGAGACAGAATCCTTTGAAGTCACCTACATATGTATCTCTTGGAGCTTTCACTGGCTTGAAAACTGACTTGGAGAAGATTCCCTGTGGACACTTAGAGCTTCTTCTCAGAATAGTACCTGCAAAGGATATCGGGAACAGGAACAGGAAGATCGTATCACCAATTACAATCCAGCCTTGGAAGACACACAGACCCCTTCAGCACATACACTTTGATGCAACTCATGTTTCTCACTCAGGCTTAAGGAAAGAATAGAATAGATAGATCCTGCCTGTCCGTGAAAAGCAGCAAGGTTCTGGAGGAAAGACATAGGGTCACATATGTTCTTGTACCACGTTTGACAGGCTTCATTTGGTTGAGGAATGCTTTATGTGTCCATGTGCATGTGACAAAACACAGCGAGATGTAAGAGAGTTTTTGTTGTTGTTGTTGTTCTTTTTGTAGATATGGATTTATGCCTGAATTTTATTTTATTTGTATTTTGTTAAGAGTTACAAATAGGAAGAAGCTACCTTTATAACAGAAAAGCAGAAGAAAAAAGAAAACCATAAATGCTTCTTTTCTGCTTTAAAATTTAAAAATAAAAAGAAAAGGTCAGATTCAACAACACAACCCATGCTGCACCATGCTGCACTTCCCTCTGTTATTGCCTCTGGGTCCTCCGTTCATCTTGGTGTTCAGACAGTGGCAGTCCAGTTCCTTTGTAACCCCTGACTCAAAAATTTTTCAAAGCATCTGAAGCTCTGTTTCACAGTCATCTACTTTCACCTCCATCTTTTTTATGTGCTACTAGAAAAAAGTATAGAAATCAAGTTAGCCCCCAATAGCCTCTGCCAAATAACCCAGAAAAAATAGAATATAAATAAAACATATAGGCCCAAAACATCAAAGACAAATGTGATAATCCACCTTTCCAGTACTCTTGGTCCTCAAATATCATTTAAGATTTTTGGAAAAAATTTCATTGTTTGAAAAATGTTCATGCTGTTGAAATCAATAATAATTCTCATGATTATGCAATGTCTTTCAAAGATACACTGTATCTCCTAATTTATTTCAGGATGGAAATTCATGCTATGATAACAGTGATGCTAATTGTTAGTATCTATACAGTGCTTTCCTACTGAAAAGCATGTTCAGCGACGAAGTTTCTTTTAAAATAAAACTATAAATGAATCATTTCAGTACTGATGTTCTTTCTCTTCAGAGAAGTGACAAGATCTTAGGTCTTCAGTCACATGTTTGACTGATTCAGTCTAGGACTGTGGACACGTGTCATGTAGCTGTGTGTCTGCTACCCCCTCACACTCTTTGCACTTTGGTATAAGAGAGGATCTTTCCATATTAGGAAAGATTGGTTCAGGTGAACCCTGCTAGTGGAAACTGACAAACTGTACTTAAACTACTTGTCACCTTCCAATTCCCTTGCCAGGAGGGTGGCACCCTATGATAGCTAATTACCCATAATCATTATTAGTGTCGCTATTGCTTTAAGACTATTTCTAAGTTTACCAGTTATTTTCAGGTTCTGTGTTCCCCTACTCCTGCCCACTTGATTGGTTTTAAATTGCAACTGTCGACTACGGCTTTCCATAGCACTTACTCATGACTGCTCCAGCTTTCAACTTTCTCTTTCCATTCAAACAGCTAAATTGGAAGTGTATAGTGCTTGATTTATATTTAGATGTATTTTTTAAATGAAGAGTTAAAAGTTAAAAGTCTGCACAGCTGCAGGAAACATTATTGAAAGTCCTTTAAAACCATTATGTAGACTCACGCAAATGGCTGCTACAAATGCACATTACAAAATCGGTCTTTTAGCTGTTAGCATTTCATTTCGGTTTGTACAATTTTCCCTTCCCATTGTCCATATTTAATGCTAATCATTTAGTATCATAAAGCTAGACATGTTGCTCTACAGAAGAATGATAATGGCACATATAGAAAAATAAATGAGCAAAGAAGTAAATTTAAAAATACAGTGGGGGATTGAGGTGAAGGAGTGCTTCAAAATTGGCAGCAATCGTGGAGCAAGCTGGTTTATACAGCAGGTACATTTATCATTTTAAGAAGAAAAATTCCCTATGGGTCACTGAATTCCAAACTGGTCCATATAGTGTCTCAGAGATGACATCACAGAATCAAAACCTTCACCTCTCTCCTCTCTGTCTCCTTCAGCATCAACTTCACTGAGGGCCAGCTGTCTTTTACTTGAAGAGTGACTAGGTTGTGTACTGATTTTTCTTACATTCACAAGAGGGGAGATTAAGATATAAGGGAAGCAAAATAATAGCATTGAATAATAAGACAGTTGCCCAAAACTGTAATGCCAGCACTTTGGGAAAAAGGTAGAAGCATTGAAAATTTGACCACAAACTAGGAATCCAGATAAGGAGACCCTGGGGAGAGGGACAAGGAGAGGGAGATGGAGAAGGAGAGACAGAGGGAAAGGAAAAGGGACAGGGAGAGGGGACAGAGAGACAGAGAGACAGTGACAGAGACACAGAGAGACAGAAACAGAGACAGAGACAGTTAAAGAAAGGATAAGAGAAGAGGAGAAGAAAGAGAAAAAGGCAAAAAGATGAAGAGAAGGACAGCAAGAAAACAAAGAGACCATCAGGACATTCATCCTGATCCTATCAACAACTAAGGCTGTTCACCAGTAATTGTGCACTCCTAGCTTAGCTCTCCAGCCACTTATAGGTGAGGGTGATGGCCAAGCACAGATGGAGGTAGGCAGGAAGCAGGAGCCTTTCACCTTCTCCTGAGTCCCTCAGAGGTCATGGAGGAAGGTGGGATCTTGAGTTTATAATTCTTTTGGAAAGGTGAGGAAATAGATAATGCCTACTCAGCCACTAGTATCCGTTAAGTATAGACAAGGTTAAAGTTCATGAAATAGCAGTTAGTCACATAGAGAAGAATGTGACCTTTTTTTAAAAAAAATTCAGCTCATATTTTTTTATGACTATCTCATTGGAAATAATTCAAACAAATCACAAAATTGTAAAATAAGTTAAAATGAGTATATTTTAAGCTACCTGTAGCATTTGTCTTACTGCTCCTTTTTATTTATTTATGACCCTTCAAGGAAGCTTTGCAATTTGTTTCCTTTATTGAAAGATAGTATGAGAAAATTCCCTTTTCCTCCAGGAAGGATTTCAAAGACTTTATTATTACTTCCCTCTTCCATTATATGAAATATAATTTTAACACTCTTATAACATAAATATACTGATTCAATGAACTCTTGGTAAATGTAACTACTATAGAGATATAACAGTGTCCTGAATACTAGAAATAAGATAAGAGGTGTCATATCAAGCTGCTACTGGTACAAGGAGTTAAGACAACTCCTTGTAAAATATCCCTAGTGCTAGTTAAGAAATAACTATCCCTAAGCAGTATAGAAAGAGTAATAAGAGTCACTTTTCCAGAAAGCTTAGCTATTACGTGAGTTTTCCAAAGCTAAGCTTAGTTTCCTGTTATAGAAATCATTGCTAGTTCTTTTTGCTTTATCATTACTTATGTCTTTATCAGCAATTCTGCTCTAACTTATCATGTTAGTTTTACCTGTGTAGACATCACAACAAAGGATTTCAAGTGCAGCGAAGTTAATTACTTCCTTGCTTCTAGTGACATTCTCAGCGATGATACTAACTTAAGATGCTGCCTGTTTGCTCAGCCTGAGAAGTGGTCTTCCGCTTACTCTTTAGGAAACCTCTGAAGCAGACTGTAATCTGCTAATGTGGTAAATTGATCTGATCACCATTTTCAGTCTTAGTTATATTTTTAATCCACAGCTGTCCTCAGTAGCCTCACAATTAGACTACACTCAAATCTTGAGTAAAATTATTCGTAAATTTGGTCTCTATACACTGTTTTAAAGCAGTACAAGCAACTATGATCCAGACCCACAGACTGAATTTTTCAGATGGAAAGTAAGAAATAACTTGGTAGTCCATGAAAGTGGACACGGTTTGAGCTGCTTCATCTTGAAATATTTTTAAATTAGCTTTTTTATATTATTTGAGATACTGTGATATAAAATGAAGGGAGGGATTTGGTTTTTTTATTTTTTTTTTTCCAGAACCGGGGATTGAACTAAGGCCCTTGCACTTGCCAGGCAAGCACTTATTCTACTAAGACATCTCCCTGGCCCCGGGATTTGGTTTTCAATGCCAATTCTACCACTAACTAGCTGAACAACATTTATTCATGTCTAAAATGAGAGGGTCGCACTATTCAATTCTTGATATCTTTCTTTCATGCCTAAACATGATATGAAATATAAAAATATATCCCAAAACTATGTGTGAAATTTATGTGCACATTATTGTTGTTTATCTGCATGGGGATTTCCATACTTCAATATGTGTAACTGAGAGTTTGTTGCCTTCAATTTGGCAGTAACAATATTATTATGTAGGAGGAAATGCACTGTTTTTCAGCCTTTTCAGTGTGTCAGATACTGGGAACACTGCCTGCACTATGTCATTTAATTTTCAAGTAATCCTTCAAGGTAGATATTACAATCTTATAGGCAAAGCTGAAGAACAGTAAAGCACAGAGCTAAAATTATTCATCTAAGAACATGTATGGAACTATTTACTAATGACCGTGGTATAGAAATCCAGTTGTCTATGCCCTCTTCTATGCGTTCCCGTGATTGGACATGATCTATTGAGAAGGCCCTTTGCTTGTGGTCTGAAGCTTCCAAGCACTACTACTTCCTTCAGTGGAGCTCTTACGTTTCAGATTTGGTAACATTCTAGTTAGGTGGGATGTTGCTTGCCTTCTCGGATCAATCTTTGTTCCAGTCCTTCTCTTCCCCCACCGCGTTTCTTATTTTTGCCCCATTCAACACATCTTGATGAAAGTTAAAGACCTTACTTGGTTTTTTAGCATTATATATTTGTAAATCATAAAAAATAGATTCCCCAATAAAGCTTGAGCAGTTTTAACTTGCCAAAAGCAATTTAAATAGGGTAGCTGTGAAGAACATAGAGGAGTCAGGCGTCTTCTGACTTTGTAGACATGATGGGAGGGATTTCTCCTCTTGTAAGCTCCAGAGGATACTCTGAAGTACTCTACTGGGTATAATGTGGAGAATCTGGCCAAGCTTCCATTTATATAAAGAGAGTTTTTATTTTAAAAGCACTTTCACATGCATTATGTAAATATTTAGTAATGAATATTTAATCCACTGGCATCTGAGCCTCATCTATATTTTTATGGGACATAATTTAAGCAACTTTCAGTCCCCCAATATCTCTGCCCTCTGAAGAACCTCACTTATGACAGTCTGCTAAAAACCAGATTTAATAACGTCCAATTGCAATTCACTTTCCCTATAAACAAACCGCTTCATTCTAAAATGCGACGTATTACAGGTGCTTTTGTTTGTAGAGATTCAATGGGCTGCCCTGCTACCTCAGTGGGAGCAAGGCACTGCGGCCCACCGTGAGAGTCCTGCTCCAGCGGGCCAAAATTGCTCAAGATTAAAATTAAAACAATAAACTTCAGCCTAGGTGTGTCTTCATTACTGAAGCACTGGGTCATTTACTTTAACAATGCCAACTTCCTCTCAGCTGCACATTCCCTTTAATTAGTGAAGGAAGTAATATACAAGAGCACACCTCATGGTGTCCCATTACCTCGGAGAGAGGCTTTTCCTGTTCCTAAAAATAACAAATCCAACTCCTAAACTGTTTAGAGTTAGAAGGTTTCTCAGTTGAAAAGTGCTATGCAAATTTCAGAATAAAATGACTAGCACCTCCAGAAAGACACAGGCAGTAGAGATAAAAGATTTTGGTACATATTTTGCATAGAATGTTGTGTATACAAAATTATGCATTGTCTTGCTGTCACGCAAAAGTAATCTGAAGAATAATATCCAGTAATTTATTTGACGGAATGAGATGAAATCATTCAATCCCAAATATATATTACTTATATCCATGTATGAGCACTAAAGTCTTATATTTCCAAAAGGTATATTTGGAGTTATAGCATTTCAATTACATTATTTTCCATGAATCCAATAGAAATACTAAATAGTACATAACTGATACATGGTCAGATCAGTTAATGCCATTTGAAATGACAATTCAATATATATTTTCCCTCTAAATGTTTTCAAATAGTAGTTGAAATTAAGTATACTATCTACTAGATGTATTTACTCACTTCTGGAATGACCCTGCAGATTGGCAGTCATTGTTCATAGTTTTTAAAATAAAATACTCCTAACTCTTTGTAAGGGGAGTGCATGATTTATTTTTACTACCACTATGGAGACTTTCAGCAGTATATTGTATAGGTAGGAGTTCTTGTTATAATCATAAAGCAAAAGCATTGTATTTACCT
>NDGN011413559.1:0-13568 GCA_002564285.1 Tympanoctomys barrerae
AGATTTTGTGCCATTGTTTTTATATTTTTTCTTTAAAATAACAGATGTCAAAATAAATAAATATATATATATATATATAATTTTGATATTTAAAAAATAAAAGTTCTAAATTTATGAGTCTTGAGCAACATTGATGATTCAATTATTCAGTTAAGGAAAATAAAACCCTTGGTCTAAACTGCAAATCTGAATGTCTCCAGCTGAAGAAGTCAGAGTAAATGAGGATATCTCAGGACCTGGAAAGACATCATTTGAAGAACTGATCTTATTCTGTGTGTTTTGTTTTAACTTGCAAACAAAGAGGATAAGAAATGATAGCATAAAAATTGACACAGGAGCTGAGCATAGTGGCACCTGCCTGTAATCCCAGAACTCAGGAGGCTGAGGCAGAAGGATCACCCCAAGTTTTAGGCCAACCTGGAATACATAATAAATTCAAGTCCAGGCTGAACTGCAGAGCAAGATTTTGTCTCAAAAAAGACAAAATAATAATAATAATAATAATAATAATAATAATAATAATAATAGAAAGAAAAGAAAAACAGGAACCCTGCATCAGCTTCCTCATCTAACCTTTAATGAAAGCAAGAGCAAAGAGCAGGCAAAGCTCCCCCTTGGGAACGACAGCAGAATGTCGGGCTGGAAGTCACTGAGCTGTGGTCCCTGAAGACGCCAGAGACTTCAGTAGCAGAATGTCTGCTCCTGCAGTGCTGTGCGTCAGAGGTCCGAGGTCCGGGAGGGTGCAGGCTTGGGTTTTCCTGAGCCGCCCTCTCTGCTTGGCTCTCGGCTGGAGCCTTCTCACAGTGTCCTCCCGTGGCCACTGTCCGCAGTACCATGCTTCTACACTGGTGCTGCTCCTCTGCCTCTCAGAACACCGAGCGTCCCGGGTTAGTGCTGGCCCTGGGGACCTCCTTTAACCTTCGTTAGCTTACTCATGGTCCTGGCTGCAACTACAGTGCCGTAGAGACTTCGGCTGCCAAACAGGGCTTTTGGAGCTGGCACAATCCAGCCCATATTTGTTCATTATCAAAGAGAACCTAGTCCAAGGAAAAGGGCACTCGAGCACACCCCTCTACGATTAATACAAGACTTAGAATACTTGAGTGATTCTAGAGTCAGGAAGAACTATTTGGAATTAACTGCTAATTATCTCGCCATCATTTGTCCAATTCATGCAAGTCAAGAAAGATATTTTTCTGCAGTTAGAAGAATTGGCTTCCAAATAAGCTCTCAAATGAATCAGTAATGTAACTTGTTAATCTACTACTTTGGAAAAATAATCAAACTGGGCTGGAGATGGGGCTCAGTGGTAAAGTGCTTGCCCAGCACGTGTCAGACCAAGATAAAAAGATTCAAACCATTTCATAATTATGAGTAAAAACATCATAATTATTTAAATTGCTTTCATGTTGGGTCAATAGCTATTTTTGACTGATAATCTGCTGAGAATATATATGAGAATGATTATATTCTTTTAATACAGGTTTATAAATTCATGTTTTTAGGGCCAGCCAAATAGCTCAGTGTATTAAAGCACCTGCAAGCAGGCGCAGGAGTCAGGGGTTCGATCCCCAGGCCTGCCGTGCAGAAGAATCTGATCTAGTAGTAAGACCCTGAACACCCTATAGGCCCTTCCCTAAAATAAAAAAATAAATTCACATTTTATCAAACATTTCTGTGTCTGTCTGTACGTTTTTGCATCTGCGCCATTCCTGAATGCAGGCTCAGTATGGACAGCCCGTGGATGAGCAAGGGGCTCACTCAGGACTTTACAGACTAAGCGAGCGCGAGGACTTCACGTCCCGCTCAGACCGCGTCCTGCGGAGCGCCTCTGGCCTCAGTCCAACCAGCCACTCTCCGCTCCTGCGCGAGCACAGCTTCTGGCTTCTGCAAGCAGCAGGCTCGCGGCGCCCGCCCTCAGGTGTTTCTCCTCCCACTGCACTGTTCCTGCAGCCTGAGCTCTCTGCTGTCCCCGCTCCCTTGTCCCAGCACTTGTCCCCTCTGCTGACGTCAGACCCTAGAGGTGGCTCCAGCTGGCCACAGGAGCTCAGGGAATCTTTGTGGAAGGGCTGCGCTGTCCTCTTCCTCTTCTCTCCAGACCTTGCTCCCGGAACCTTCGGGCATGCGCTCTAGGCCGCTGGCTCTATCCCCGAGGCAGCCCTGTCGTTGTGCGTTCTCTGACTTTTCTAGATCATGTTTCTGGCGCCCCCTCTCTCCTCCGCAGGCTCCATCCAGGTTCATTCCTTGCTGGCTCTTGGGTACCAGCCACCTTGGGCCTGGGGACTTCCATGGGCGTGCTGGGCGTGCTCTCCAGGGGCGCTTCCCTTCTGGACAGACCTCAGCCCTGCCTCCCCTGTTTCTGGTGAGGTGAGAAGTTGAGCTCTTGGCGCCAAGCTAATCGGCCGACCCCACCTCAGCTACTCCCATGGTCGGGCTGCCCGGTGGACACGCGGCCCCGACTTGCCCAGCCCTTGCCAGCACGGTCACCAGCTGCCACTTCCTCCGACCTCGGGGACCTCCTGAGGTCTACTCATTGTGCACCTAAATCTAGTCCTCTACACACTCAGAGAAGTCTTCCTAGTTGTGTGTGAAACGCCCAGAACGAGACCGGAAGGGGACATGAGAGGAAGCTCAGGGACGTCTGCTGTGTTCTGCGTCTGAACCCGGATGCACCTCACACCGGGGTTAGGCCAATGAAGTCAGAGAGCTGGGCGCTGCTTATGTATAGTGTAGATTTGGTAGGCGACACTACAAGGACCGCCCCCAACAAACACTCACTGAGAAGTAACTCTGAGCAACCTCTAAGTCTATCAAAGTGTACAGATAGGACGTGGCCTTTATGCACCCGGGAGGACTACTGTGCTATTAACAAGGGTAGGCTTGAATCACTTGTGGCAAGATGGGAGCACCGGAAGACCACAGCCCACGTGGAACAAACCAGGCATGTGCCCTGAAATACCACGGGGATTCTTTCATCTGAAAAACTGAAATATAAAGGAAAGAGCAAAGTAAACTAGAGCTAATACAAAGTCAGGATATCTATTGGCGAATGAGAAAGGGGCCATGAGCTGCAAGGGAGACTGGGGAGGGAGGGGACAGGGACATAAAAAGGACAAAGATGCGCTGCCTGCACACAGCAACTCCCTGAGAGGAATGGTATTGTCCTGCAAGCATGGACGAATGAAAATAAAAAATTTTAAAACATTAAATGTGACTTTTGTTACTCTGTCTTTAAAAAGACAAAGCAACCATTCTAAAGACGATTTAGAACATGGTAAAAAACAAACTTGCCTTCCACTCTGCGTACTGAGCGCCCGGCTCCGCCCAGCCCGCCTTATTTTCGCGGGGACCTGCCCTGCCTCTGCTTTCCCACTCCCGCGAGCCAGCAACCTTCTCCCGCACGTCAGCTGCTGCTTCGCGTGTTGCTTTCAGGGTCTCACTGTTAAATAGAACTACGCCTAGGCCATCACTGGGACGGAGCTCGTCCTCCGCCCCTGGCAGACCCGACCTAAGCTCCACTGCACCCTTTCCCCGTGAGGAAACCAGAGACAGAGCGGGTCCCCAAAGGGTCCAGTGTCAGCCGGCACCAAAAGGAAATCCCCAAGCTTCCCCTGCAGTGAGGGAAGTCCGCTGACAGTCCGCTTCCTGTTCCCTGTTCCTTGCACCTATTCAAGCTGTCTTTTTTTTTTTGGGGGGGGGGCAGCCCACCCTGGGGGCGGGGCTGCCACGCTTTTCTAAGCTTGCCTAAGCAGGCTCTTTAGACCCCTGAGCTATCTCGCTGGCCCCAAACTGTTTTTTAAACCCCAGGGCTCTGCGAGCCAGGCTCACACTGCAGTGTCTAGACAGACGCTGCCGCCCTCATGAATAGCTAAGAAGGGCTTGCCAGAGCTGTGCACCGAATTGACTGAATTCTGGTTTTTAACACGACTGTGTGGTACCTCAAACATGGAAACTATACAAGAGGGCCGACCAAGTAATGCAGCAGATTAAAGCGTGCCCGGGGCACACCGAGAGGGTGACTGAGACTGGGCAGGGTGGTGCATGCCTGTAATCCCAGCTCTAGGGAGGCGATGAACAGTCGGCTCGCTGTAAATCCAATCTAGTAGTGAGACCTGAACACCCTGTAGACCCTTCCCTAAAATACAAAAAACCAAGAGGAGGAGAGCCTGGGGAGCTCCTTCCCAAGGAGAGCTGTGTAATTCCCATTAAGCGTGTTCTGCTCAACAAAAAGTGGGTTTCCGATACAAAGGAATGTGTGGCATCTGGTGCACTTGGATTCACTCTCTCATCTGTCACATACCTCAAGTGACCTGGCAAAAAACTTTGCTGCCCTCAGACTTGACTTCCCATCCTCCGCTGCAGCCTGTGGGCTGCCTTCACCAAGCGCTGTTGCCCGCTCTCAAAAGCTCTTTCCAGGGCTGAGGGCTCTGTCCCCGACACGTGGGTTGTTTCTCTATCTTTTCAGGCAGCTGTTCTCGTCTCAGATCAGAGGAGGAAGAGACCAGACTCCCCTACCCCAGCCCCAAATCCTTTCAGGAAGATGAAAGAGGGGCTTGGGTGGACCTTGAACCTCTTCTATTTTTAGCCCCTACCTCACAAATTCTCCCAATCCCAACTGGCCCAAGGTGAATCCTCTAAATGCCCAGATTGATACAAGGAGCCTTGTACTTTAGAAACAGTCAGTTCTCTCTCCCTGTGTGACTAGCCTGATGAGTCAGATCAGACTCCATAGTCAAACCCTCCTAAACCCTACGCCGTCCATTGTCTGGCCTTAGCGACCCCCAGTCACTAATGTTACCTCTAAGAACCAGACCAGGTCAATTGCTTACTGAGCCCGGATCATTTTCACGTGTGTTCTCCTCGCTAGGCTGCTGTCCAGTTTCTCCACCAGCCTTCTGTTAAAAGTCCACCTGTTCTTCAAGATCTACCCATTCCACGGAGCTCTCACCTACCCACCTGTCTCAGGTTACTCTTCTCCCCACTGGGACAAATATCCAATACCCAAAATGAAGGAAGGAAAGGTTTATTCAGCTCACAGTTACTGGAGGTTTCAGTCCATACTCCGCTGGCTCCAAGGCAGAGCAGCACATGGCAGAGGAGAGCAATCCATGATGGCGGCAAAGAGCAAGAGCAGAAATGGGAGGAGCAGCGGCAACAAAGGCAGCAGAGAGCAAGTCTGTCTCCCTGAAGTTGCATTCAGGCTCTCCATCCCAGGCTGGGTGCAGTACTCACACCCATAATCTCTGTAGTTCTTGCACTCATAATCCCAGCAGCACTCACATCCATAATCCCAGTGGATCATGAGTTAATCCCAAACTCAACAGTCCATCCCATGATGGCATGAGGCTTTGGGGAGAGAACTAGACACAAAGCATAACCCTCCTGTCCATGATGTTGCTCATTTATTTCCAGCGAGTACATTTGCAACTGCCCCTTGCATTTGACACTTAAGTATAACGGTTATTTCTGAGTTCATCTGTATCATCAAATCCCATGATCATATCCCTTAGGGCTGGGGGGACCACAGGCGCCTGCACCTGCAGTGCACACACCTGAATATTTGTTGGGTTTGGTTGCACTAGCTTGCATCCAAAAACCAAGTCATGGATTCTGTAAAAGACTTTTTGGTTTTAAAATTAAATTATAATAATCATTCAGTAATAATTTTTTGAAGATTTCTTTTCTTTTCTTTTTCTCTCCCTGTTCTTGACAAGATGATATCAACAAAACAAGAAACTTTCCTGAAACCTCCAGGCACAGACACAGGGATTCCCCAGGGAACAGCAGAATGATGGTCTACATGACAGAGCCGAGGAGAGTCGTGGAACACAGAGCAGCACATGCTAATGTTGTCCACACGTGTGTGGACATAGCAACCACAGCCAAAGGCGTGACCTTATGATTTGTGTCTAGATTTCTCCCTAAAGCCTCCTGCAACCTGAAGCAGGACCTGTAGGAGGTGATTGGATTCTAGGGGCATCATAGCATGCTTGCGGCTCGTGGGCCTGGTCGGCGTAGGCAGGTCACTGTGGACGTGACCCAGAAGGTTGTAGTTCCCTTCCCACCCCTCCTTTGATCCCTCTGCTTCCTGCCCACCAGGCCTTAGCAGCTGTCCTCCTCCAGGCCCTTCTGCCATGCAGGCCTGCTTTGCACCCAGCCAGTCGTGCACTGAAATGTGAGCCAACACAAATTCCTCCTCCTTTTCATGGTGGGTGTTGAGCATTTTGTCCCAACAACACAGAAAGTGACTAAGACATAGAATCATGTAATGCCGTCATGTCATTGTGACAGCATCTACCCAACTGATCCCCTCCTCACAGCGGACACCTGGCTGTGCTCTTAGGCTCTGGCTCCCAATCAGCAGCACATCAAGGCCACCCAGGCAACTGAGAAGCGCATGCCCAAACCAACTAATTCAGGATTCCAGGGGTGGGCTCACACTGTGGGTTGTTTTGTGAGCTCCCAGGTGACTCCAACATGCAACAGGGCTGGCAGCCAATGAATTCATCAATCCGGCATGTCCATATAGGCTCAGCACGCCCAGTCCATCATCTTCTCAGTTTCTTCCCCTCTCTTCTTCTCCCTTCCTTCACCCCACCCCTGACTCTGGTAATTTTCGCTCCATGAGCACAGTGGAAGTATTCTCAGCTGGGGACACTCACTACCGCCCCCACCACAAGAGACCCGCACCAAGGTCAGGAGATACCACGATTCTCACCTCTGGGGAAGTAGTATTCCTGGAATGTAACCCATTAGCTCTGGACAACACTAGATGTCCAAGAATGCGAGGGACAGCCGCTCACCATGAAGGCCAGCCGAGCCTTGGTCTGCGGGGAAGGAGTAGGTTCTCGGGTGTCCTTCCCACAGCAGCTTCTCGGCCCAGACCGGGCCACAGGCAGAAGGGGCCTGACTGTCCCCACGCTTTGCCTCCAGTCCAATGCCCTCTCACTATGACCACTGGATCCTAGCTGCAGAGAATTTTCTTGTATGCCACTTGGGTAGTAATCTGCGCTTATCAAAATAAGCCAGATATGAGGAAAGGCTAATACCATGAAAAACCAGAATTCCAAAGAGAACAAGGATGGAAGAAGACAGAGAGTAAATATCATTTGTACAGCCCATAAACACAGCAGGTATACTGTGTAGTGGTGCAAGACTATTAGCCCATGACAAATTAATTCTAGTTTTGTTTTTTTTTTTCAGTAGTACTTGACATTTAAAAAAAGAAGAAGAAAGAAAGAAAACCACTCGAGTCGTTTTGAACATCCCAGCCAGCACCAATTGGTTGACTGTCTGGGGAGGGTGCTGTCAATCTCCACGCCTATGAAGCAGAAAAACAGTAATTTCAGAGCACTTGCAAATCACCCAAACTGCAGCTTGTTTTCTGTTCTCTATCTTTTCCATTTAAGAGCATTCAAGAGTCAGCTCGATGAAAAGCACTCCTCTGAAAATTTGAAGATGGAAGGTTTATTGGTTCTCCTCAGACCAAGAGAGGGGAGATAAGGCAGTGGCCACAAAGCAAATGAAGTGTGCGTCTCCTCTCTCCACCCTAATGAATCGACCAGTCAGAGGCATCAACCCTGCCGACAGGGACAAGGAGCTGCACGGACTCGCTTTGCAGGCTGCAAATGACGGGTGCCATAGGCGAGGAAAGGGTTCAGATTCCTCCAAAAATTATGCTTCCTGCATTTTGAAACACACAGATATATGCTCCAAGAGGCTGCAGTTGCTGCTCCAAAAACCAAGCCTTTATGTCTTCTGTGGGGAGGACAAGACTTGGCTTCTCCCCCTGGGAACATGCACACATAAGGAGCAACACGGTGCCAGTGCGTGGAAAGTTGCTAACAGGGAACACCAAGGCTAGGGATTCTGTTAAGTGGAAACAAGGTTGCCGCTGAAGCCCAGGGAGAGAAGATGTTGTGGGTGGGGAGAGAGCATAGCAAGGTGAGAGGATGTTCCTATAACTGAGCCACCAGAGTCCGTAGCTAAAATTGGACTGAATAGTCCAAGGACAGAGCCCAAGGCCAGGACCTTGAGGGATCAGAGCTGGCAGTGGGAGAGTCTTTGCCCCATGAAGGAGGAGCTATATGGGTCCTGAATGGCCTCCAAAACATGGTCCCAGCCCAGGGCAATATGGGGAGGAAGTGAATCCTTAAGAGGCAGGGTACAGTGGGAAGAAAGAAGTTAGGTGGCTGGGAGCATGCTGCAAGGAGGGAGCAGTTCTCCACTGTGCGCTCCCCCGATGCGCTGCCCTCCACAGGTCCAAGACGAGGTGGGGAGACAGCCCTGAAAGCTCAGAAGCCCTGCCCTAAAATAAACCTACCCTCCTTCTTTTCCTTTGGTGCTGGGGACAGAGCCTAGCACCTCACACACGATGGGAAAGTATTCTACTATTGAGCTACATGGCCACGTCTAAACCTGGCCTCATTTTAAGTTGATTGTCTGAGGGGTTTTGTCATAGTAAAAAGAAACCAACACAAAAGAAAATCAAAATAGAGTAGCAGTGGCTCAGGGTACTAAGACTGAGCTAGAAGGTATTTATTAAATCTGACCTTAGAGGGACCTGGCCTTTGGACTGGACCAACAGCAGTTTTGTGAAACATTGTCTTAACATCTGTTGGCCTTCTGTTGGAGGGACTCCTTCCCCCAAATTACCCAAACGCCTACTCTGCACGCTTTTCTTACAAGACGGCTTAACTTCTGCTGGCCTGTCATAATTCTTAACAAATGATAAAATTTCCCACCCATCTTTGTGGTTCAAATCTAGAAACAAAAACTACTATTTTCTAAGACTTTGATCACATTTTTGTAATTGCTTTAATCTGTGTTTTCTTGGATCATGATCCTCATGCACCCCCAAATAAATGTCATTTCCTTTGTCCCTACCAGGCTGATTTGACCATTTGCCAGAAAGCACAAAATACTTATGACTTCAGGCCTCAGGAAGCCATATGGAAAGTCTCAGTCTTCCCAAGCAATTAATGAAAACAATGGCTCTTTTATAAGGGTGCGGTGAGGATTAAAGCGAGAAGATGCTCGAAATGGCTGAGCACAGTGGCCAACCCCTGGGAATGTTCTAAGGGAGATTCTCCTCTTGTCTTTCCTTTTCATATCTCTCTTTGGTATGAAAAGGATTGATCATGTGAGATCTAATCTTGTTCTCTGTTGTCCCATTTGAGAAGTGCCCATTATGTTTGTGTCTAGTTGTCCCCCCAAAGCCTCCTACAGTCATGGGGTGGCTTCTGGAGTTCGTGACTGACTCATGAGCCAATGCTGGGAATACGTGTGAGCGCCCTGGGGCAGCTACTCTATGTTGCAACGTGACGAGGGGAGAGAGCATTGCTAGCTGCTGGAGCTGCTGTTGCTCCCTCTGCACTTTTGCTTTTTGCCACTGCCATTGATGGCTGCCCTCTGCCATGTGCCACTCTGCCTTGGAGCCAGCTAAGCAGAAACCTCCACTAGCTAGTGAAACCTCCACTAACTGTGAGCTAAATAAACCTTTCCTTCCTTCATTTTGGGTGTCAGGTATTTGTCCCAGCAATGATAGAAGAGTACCAAGACAGCCCCACCCTGTGTTGCTTAGGTAGCTGAGAACCAAACAAATATTCCCTCTCTCCATTTGTATTCTAACTGAAGAACTGATGCCATCATTGGCCAAAGAGCTTCCTGCTTGTATTCCCAGATGCCTAAATCAATCCAAAATCCAAAACCCTCTGGTCTCAACTATTTTGGACGAAAGATACTGAGTCTGTTTATGTACTTGGCACTATCTTGGAAGGCTCTTTGGCAGGCCCACAGGGCATCTGCAGCCTCGGCTAGGATGACCCTGAGCTAGCATCAGGGAGCAGACCCTGGGCTAGAGCTGCGTGAGCGCCAGAAGCGGGGAGCAGGGGCTCCTCAGAGGTCCCCCTTTCCCATTAGCAGAGCCTCTTCTCCTCAGCAGAGCTCTGCCCGCAACAATCCCTGATGGGCCAAACCCTCTGCCTGGGAAGATGGAGAGAGGGCCCAGTCCAGGCTGCTTGTGGAGTAAAGCATCTCCCAACCCTGAGAGACCCCAAGGTTCAACCCCTGTTGAATCCTAAAGCTTGAGTTTCTATGATCAAAAATATACTATGCCAGCTAGGCTTCTTTCCACTGCTCTCCATCCAGGAAAGAATGATGAATGGCTTCCTTGGAATGTCCTTATGGCCAATGACAAGTCCATCATTAGCAGGTGAGTGCCAGATTATGAATGATCCGAATCACCCCAAAACCACATGACGGGCATCATTTTTACACTGCATACTTTTTAGAAATCACCAGAAAGAGAGAGGGAGAGAAAGCTATTTGTTTTCTTGACTTTTCAAATCTGGGGAAATGTTTTTATGGGGGGAAACAAACTACCCATCACGCCTTCCTTCTGCTAGAAACCTCTGGGAAGTTAAGTGGAAAATATCTGTCAAGACCTAGGGACAAAGATCCAAAATCATCTGTCTGGAGGAAGTGAAAAAATCCCCTAAACACATGAAATGTCTTTCCATATTTGTCTCACTTACCCGCAGTGCCACAGCTTTTTCCAACACGTTAGCCAGAGCGTAGTTAATTGTGACACTCTGTTGACATCGGCTCACGCTGCTCTTGTTCGGGGCTCCACCTCTCCTGCAGGTGCCTGGGTTTTCTATGTAGATGATGTCTTGGAGCAGCCTGGGGGCGCAGTACCTGAGCCCGTCCCTCCCATTCCTTCCGCTTTCTTGGTTGCGCCCACACCCTCACAGGGAGAAAGACTGCACGCAGTTGCTTCTGTTTTCAATCTTAAAATAAAAGTTCTGACTCAGAAGTAAATTTTTTTTCTCATCTTACTTATTCCCCACTGCAGCATCTTTTCTGATTCAAGTATTTAGAACATGGAGTAAGGGCTCAGGGCAGTTCTCAGTAAGGCAACACCAGTGTCTGGGGACACCTGAGCACCAGGTGTCCCAGATGTGCAGAGCAGAAGGCGGGGTGACATCTGAACCCCCAAAGGCAGCAAGTGCTGCCCGTGCTGCCGGGCATCTCCTGCAGGGCTCTCTCCCTGCCTGCCTTCCTGTGCCCTCATTATCCTCCTTTTCTTCATCCTTGATGAAATATTTACACAGCAGCTGCTTGGAGTAAGAAAGGGGCTTGACCTTTTGCATAGCTTGGCCTCCAGCTTGGACAACAAGACAAGCAACTGTGAAATATTTAATAATAATACAAAGGCCAGAACAAGCAGCACAGAGATGATAGCAGTGGTAGGGTCCAGCGGAAGGAGGAGCCTAAGGGCTGGAGTGATGAGGGAAGGCTTTCTAGAAGACACCAGATGGGGGACAAATACCAGATGGCAAAAGTGGGGGAAACACTGTCCGAGCAGGGGCGTCCAGAAGAAGCCAGTGGGGAAAGGAGCTGCTGGGTTGGAGGTCTCTGGAGAAAACATCGAGGTTTTCCTGAGCCAGAGAGGAATATACTAGGAGAGGAACATGGAGGACACAGAAAACACCTGCTGCAGGGACACTGGCCTCACCAGGCCACGGCTCATTTCTCCCATCAGGGGCTCTCCCGGGGCATAGCTTGCCTACACTGCTATTGGTCCATTTCCCCCAAGACACAGAAAAAGGGGTGAAAGATGGAACGACCAGAAACCCACATGTTTCGTCTGCAGAAGGGAGCAAGTTAAAGTACTCAAAATACTCGTTGGGCATATTCTGATCAAAACAGCTGTCCCACTGAGGGTCTAGCATGTGCAAGAGCCTGGGTTCACCCCAGCACCAATGCACAAAAGAGAAACAATGTATTCTAATGGTGCACATTTGCTCCAAGCACACAGATATAAGAAAGGTCTGGCTAAATTCAGCTGCAGCGTTAGCTTTGGGGTCTGCCTCAGGAAACTGGAGCGCACCTCTGATGTGTCTGGTGGGCCGTGCAGGTGTGGCTTTGGGATCTGTGCCTGTCCTTTACCCCTTCCTTTCTGGCACTGCTCCCCTCTGTGCCTTCCAGCCTCCAGGAACTGAGCAGCCGTGCCCCACCAAGCCCGCCCCCCATGACGCTTCTGCCTCAGAGCCAACCAAACATGGATGAAACCCGCTGAGACTAGCTCTCTCAGGTAGTGGGGTAGGGTTTCAACTTATGAATTTTATACACTTAGTCCAGTGCAACCTGATCAAGGGGCTGTGTCAACAATATGTAAGAAGTCTACAAGTCAATCAAAACAAAACAAAAACCCAAAGGCACAATGAGAAAAAGGCATGCACCGGCAGTTCATTAAGCTAAGCAATAACCAATAAATATATGAAGAGTCACCCAAACTGATTAGGGATAGGATGTGCAGATTCAATGGAATGCTGTTTCACATCCATCAAAATGGCTAATGTGAAAAATTCTGATGACACTGTGTTTTGGCAACCAGTATCTTTCAGAGGAGCAACTGGAGCGCTCACACGGGGCTAGCAGGTAAGTACACTTACACAAACTACACAGCAAAGCTTCTGAAACTCATGTTATGCAAACGCCATGACCCAGCGATTTCACCCCTAACATTCACCCAAAACAAATGCTGTCTTAGTTGCCTTCCTACTGCTGGAACACAGTCCTCAAAACCCACAAGGGAAAAAAAAAGGTTTATTTTGGCTCCCAGCTTGTAGAGTACTAACCCATAGCTAGCTGGCTCCCAGGCAGGCAGCATGACAGGAAAGACACTCACAGCACTGCAGACTGGAAGCAGAGAGAGAGATCAAAGGAGGAGGGAGACAGAACCTTCAGGTCATGCCCCAGTGACACCTCCTCCAGACGGGGTCCACCGCTCCCATCAATTTATCTATCAACTCATCAGTGATTAATCCACCGATGAGTATTATGGCCATGACCCAATCACTGCCCACAGCTCCACCTATGAACACATGAGGCTCAAGCGTATGTCCACAAGAAAATTTAGTAAATGAAGAAAAAAACGTCCAACATCATTGGTCATTTGAGAAATGTAAATTAAAACAACACTGTGATTCCATCTCACCCTGGAAAGAATGGCTAGCACCAAGAAGCCAGCCAATAACAAACACTGGAGGGCTGTGGAGCAAAAGGAGCCCTTCTGCACTGTTGGTGAGAGTGAAAACTGGTATAACCTCTATGGATGGCAAATGGAGGTTCCTCAGAAATCTAGAATTAGGGGTCCCGTTCAACCCAGCTGTTCCACCTGGATATTTTTCCAGAAGAACAGAAAACACCATACCGCAGCAATATATGTGCACCCATGTTTATAACAGAACAATTTGTCAGAGCTAAATCTTGAAAACAGCCCAAATGCCCATCAACTGAGGAATAGATTCAATATAATGTGTATTATATTATACTCAGCTCTAAAGAAAGAGAAATTTGAAGCTTTTGTAGGTAAATGGATGAACTAGAGCCCGTAATCATAAGTGAAATAAATCAGACCCACATGTGCAAGCACCACACTAGCTTGCTAGTGTAAACACCTGAAGGGTAAATAAAATCAGAAAGGTATAATAGATGCAATGAGGGCCGGGGAGATGGCTCAGTGGAATAAGCACTTCCCTGGCAAGCGCAAGGGCCTGAGT
>NDGN011413602.1:0-25154 GCA_002564285.1 Tympanoctomys barrerae
CCAATTTGGATTGAAACTGTCTCATTGCTATTTGTTTCTCAATAAAATTATGGGAAAAATAAATTAAAAAAATAAAAATAAAAAATAAATCTCTCTTCCTTTAAATTGTAGCAGCCAATCATTTGGTCCAAAGGATGGAAAAGTGGACTGGTAGAGACCTATCAGAGCAAAGTAGCTCTGGCAGCGCAGGAGCAGAACCAGGGGCACCTCCATCATAGGACTTCAATGAATCAAATTCTGCTAGTAAAGATTAAGCTTAGAAACATTTTGGATTCAACTTTATGCTACTCAGCATGAGACTAGCCACTCCATGTTCAGGCTTATGACCTACAAAAGTATGAACTAATCAAAGGCTGTTCCTTAATTCAACAAGTTCATAGAAATTTGTTACACAACAGTAAATCTAGAACTCTTCCATAACTGGGGAAAATAACACAGAGTTTAACAGACTTTAGTTTAACTGAAAAATACTGCTCGAATAGGATACTTATAATTTTTCTCTGGAAATGGCTCAGCAGAACTATTATTGTTATCTATGGCATGAGAAAGTCTAGGGACCCTTGCTACGCATGTGTGTTCTGTGTCTAACGGTCAGAAATCATCAGGAAAACCTTCCTTCAGGTAGGCAGCTCTGGACCTTTGCTCTGCCCTTAGCCAGCTTTTCTTTAGACATAACACAGGCTAGGGGAGGGAGATTAAAAACATACAATCATAAAATAACAGTCACTGTTACTCCAGAGCTGTTACTCTAATCTAGGACTATCACCATTGTGCACACTCGGAGTTCAAATTTAAGTGACCCAGGCTTCCACCTATTAGACCTCATCTGTCTTCATCACATTAGTACCTTTTATTTCAGGTTGAAACGGAAGAGCAAGCGGTTAGTCAGAAAGATGGAGCATGCTGGAAATTCCCTGGGGCTTCATTTAGGGAGGGCAAGACAAGGATTCCGAATGGGTGAATGGGCGAGTCACAAAGCGCATCAGGAAGAGCATTGATCCGGCTTTCTATTGAATCAGACCTGCAACGCCAGTTCTTCCCTTTTGTACCCAGTGGTCCCACCTGCATGAAACACAATGAAAAGCATCTGTAAGTTTCTAAGCCGGAGAATGATACAGAGAGGAGGCAGAGAAGACAAAACGAAAGAGAAGGAAGTATTTCCCTAGAACTACTGAAACTTGAAGATTGACTTTTTTTTCTTAACTTCATATTTTGAGCTATGCTTTTCCTCAACAGAAAACGCAAGCGATTGCACTAAAGGCACAACCAGAGCGCCACCATGTGGCAGAGCCTTAATGGATGTCCATCACCTTAGGATTCGCGGACTAAGACAGTACTTACTGCAAGACAAGAACACCTGTAACCGCTGGCAAATGCTAGAAAAACTAATCGTAAAAATCCTGCAGAAGTCTGGTGATAAGATTATTTTTTAAATCAACATCTTTCTAGAAGGTGACAGCGATTCTCACTTTCACATTTAACACCGCAAAAATTCATCATTGGTGTCATTTTTAAAGTGAAGTTATTTTCACATTTCTGATTGTTTTCAAACAGAAGGACCACTGCTATTACTAGCATAATGAAGCAGAACATCGTTTTCTCTGGCATGTGAAACGTCTCATTTATATAAATTCCTCTTGGAATCCATGGACCTTGGCTATTGTTGCTGGTGGCTTTGGTGGATTTTTTATTTCTTTGGAATAAGAGCTATAGTTACCCTCACTTTTAGGCAAATAGACAAACTGTTAGGGGATGCTGCCATCCCTTAATTAAGAGTTTCAATTATTTTATGTCTTTGTATAAATCTATTCTAGGCTAAAATTTGGAAGAGCGTGTTTATCTTGATTGAGTTTCTAATTAACTTTCTCCAAAAACTTCAAGTTATGTTCAGATCAAGAGGATATGCTATGAGGGGCTGGGGTGATGGCTCAGTGGAATAAGTGCTTCCCTGGCAAGCGCAAGGGCCTGAGTTCAATCCCCAGTTCCACAAAAAGAAAAAAAAAGGATATGCTATGAAAGCATAGTTTCCAAAAGGAAAGGTATCTTGAAAGTGGCAAAGGACCAAGCAGTAAAACTGCGGATGGCAAACACACCTGTGTCAGTTTGAGAGCTAGTCCATTCCTAACTTAGATCTTGGCCAAGGGTGTGCTATACTTGCAGTGACTCCCAGGGGCTACTTGTCATGTGGTGCTGATCCTTCCAGTTTGTCTGAGGTCTTCTACCGGTGAGTAGCTTGAGAGTGTGGGCTGCTCAATGAGACTTTCTTCATCAAAGTCACTAAAGCCACCTACCCCTTGCTTGTAAGCTTGTCATGCGAGACACCGCATCGAAGGCCCACTTCTAGCCTGAAAACATTTATGTAGTTTTCAATGCTGTGTACTGACATAAGGCTCACTTTCCCTCTGCTTCCATGAGAATCATTAGGAGCATTCCCAGAAAGGACCTCGGACCTTCCTGCCACTTCAGTGGAATTATTTTTTGCCCTGCTGTAAGGTAATTAAGACATTAATAATTCCATCACTGTTGTTTTTGTGTAAAGTATGCTAATATCATTTTTGTCCCTTCCAAGAATTTGCTTTTTTAAAAAAAGACTTATGTAGTTAGCTGGCCAGATAGCTCAGTGGAGTAAAGCACCTGCTTAGGCAGGTACAGCGATCTGGACGTGGTGGCCTGCATCTGTAATCCCAGAGTTTGGGAGGCTGGAAACAGGAGGATCACTTCAAATCCAATCTATGTGGTGAGACCCTGTACTAAAAACATTTTAAAGAAAAGAAAAAAAAAAGACTCATATAGTTCTTTTTTTTTAATTCTATTGATTTACAACTCCTCATTCATTTTGTATGGTCTGTACATAGAAGACAGGAAACTCTTGTGATCAGAGCCAGACCAAGGCAAGGAAGGTTGCTGTACGATGTCATTTTGATAGCTTCATGACCACCTGAATGTATTATGAAGGAGGTCAGAACCTTCCTCGCCAATCTTTCACCTCCCAGCAACCACCTAGTTGTACTGGAGCAGGCTTCCTGTACTCCTCACAGCTCTGACCTCTGTGGTCAAAGTTCTCGGTATTTCATAGTTTCTGCCGCAATGCAACCGCAGAGTCAGCGTGACCTGGCTTCAGAGAGACAGGCCAGGCTTTCAGAGAGCCTCAGGAGGCACCAGGGGCCAGACTCCTGACTCACGCAAGGTTTTCCTTCTAGGCAGCATATTCTCCTCCCCAGCTGCAGTGTTTTGTCTACAAATGTGTGCATGGTATTATTCTTTGTTTTGTTGTGGAGAGGGTCTTGCTATGCAGTCTAAGCTGGCCTTATAGTCACTATGGAGCCCAAGATGTTCTCAAACTAACAGCGATCCATATGCCTCCATCTCCTGAGTTCTGGATTGCAGACATGTGACACCACACCTGGAAGTATTATTTTTAAATTAGAAATTTCTGGAAAAGGGAGGAAGTTTAATGATGCCATGAGCCCCTTACAATATACATCTATTTGAAAGCTTCAAAATCTCTTTACAAACACTTGCTATTAGTTTCAGACCAGTTGTGAACAGAAAAAACTTCCAAGATAATCTCAGTATCATGAGTTTTAATAGATGATTTCAAAACATGCCTTGTGTTCATTGTTACTTTTTAAACTATCTTAAAGATAAGTCATCATTTTATCTGTGGAGGTACACATTGATTTTTCATATTTTGTAGTTGACTCACTTTAGAATTTCTTGTAATTGTTGCTCTATCCATTAGTACTTCCCTCAATTTCTATAGTAAAGTCATTAGAAGAAGTCATTAGGAATATATATATATATATATATATATATATATATGTAATTTTCCTCCATTTATATGTGTGCATCTTCAACAATCTAATACCTGTCAATTATTTTTAAAATACTTAAATAAAAATTTGCCTAATGTTTTTTTCTTCTAATAGACTTTTTATCACTAACTTTTGAAGGTGAAAAAATTTATTTGTACTAGTTGTAGAGGTCAGAAGTTCCTTTTAAACTTCCACATAGGGTAAAACCCAATAGCATATGAGATTTTACCCAATGCAGATTTATTTATTGTTGTTCAGTTCATTCCCATTCTTCTTCTTTTTTTCCTCTTTAATGTATTTATGTCAGGGTCTGCAGGATCTACAGGGTCTCACTACGTAGGTCACACTCATAGTGATCCGCCTGTTTACAGCCTCCCAAGCACTGGCATCACAGGCATGCACCACTATGCCCAGTCTCGAGACTCAGCGTGCCCAGGGGCGGGCTGGCGAGCACCCCGGGAATCAAACCCCGGCCACTGTGACCTGCCTAAGCAGGCACTTAGGCCTGTGAGCTATCTGGCGGACTTTACCACCATTCTTTATTCTGGCTATGTTTATAGTACTGTTATTCCAAGAGGTATGTAATATGTCACTCTTGCTTCTGAGCTCCTTGGATCCCATGTCCTTCTTGCTGTTGGAAATACCATGGACTTCCTTACTGTATATGGTTTGGACCAGGCATTAGAAAACTATGAATATGAATCCAATCCTGCTTGCTTCTCTGTCTGTCCTTTTTTTTTTTATGTATTTGGTACGAGGTCTCACTACACAGCTCAGACTGGTAGTGATCCTATTGTTTTCAACCTCCCCAGCACTGGGATCACAGGCATGTGCCACCACGTCCAGTTTCAGTGACCAGCTCAGTGCACCCAGGGCTTGGGGCCAGCTGGGCATGTGGTGCCGGGGATCGTACCCCAGCCCCTGTGTGTGCCTAAGCAGGCACATAGTCCTCTGAGGTATCTCGCCAGCTCTTTCTCTGCCTGTTCGTACAAGTAAAGTTTTGTTAGATCACATCCTTGTCCATGAATTTCTATATTGTCCATGACTCTTTTTGTGCTAAAATTGTAGGCTTGAATAATTGCATGAAGGACTGGTTACAATTCCTGATGTACTGCCTACTTGACTCCTTACAGAAAATATTGTCATTCTTTGATTTATATTAATATCATTTTTCTAAAAGAGCAGTCTCTCTACCCCTATTTCTTAGTAAATGTATAATTTCTATAATCCTGAAGCATTTTTACATACTATTACAAAATATCCACCACAGTTATGATATTTGTTTATGAGATTTTTTCTTCTTAGCAATTGTGTGTTCCTTTTGAATAGAGACTGTTTTACTTATTTCTATATGATCACTTTCAAGTGTGGCTCCTGAATTAAATTGCAGGCAGTATTTATGGGTTAGTACATAAAGTATTAATGAAACAACTAAAACCCATATAGAAATAAATAGGAAAGATAAAATATTTTCTATTTTATTCGAGCATATTACTCATTATTTTTTATGAAAACCAAGGATTTGGTGGGGGCAGTTGTTTTCCAGATTGAATGACTTCTATAAAATCAAGTGGTGCTGTAATTCCATGTGACTAGACAGTCCAAGACTAAACTACTTCTACATACCTCAGTGTAAAAGGACAGCTGAGAGCTGGGTATGGAGGTATAATCCCAGCATCCTGAGAGACTGACACAAAAAGACCACAAGTTTGAAGCCAGCCCGGGCAATGTAGTGAGACAATTTTTATAAACAAAACAAAAACATAAAACAGATCTGGGACTGTAGCCCACTGTGAGGGTCTGAATTCAACCCCCAATACTTAGGAAGACAAAAAGAAAAAGAAAAGAAACAAGTAACTTTAAGATGTTGGGCTGATTTTTGTTTCATTTTTTGCAGTACCAGGGATCAAACTTGGGACCTTGGATTTGCCAGGCAGCTGCTTATGCCAGCTGAGCTATATCCCCGGCCTGGGCTTACTTGTAAAAACACATCAAAATGCAGTAACCAGCTAAACTCTTATTAAATGAGACAAAGGATGCAGAAGGGAGCACCCAATTGGGTAATTTCAAAATTCACCTAAGGATGTAGGTCAGGAGGGTGAGGGAGATATCTCACTAGTGGCATAAACACTTGTGTATCAAGCACAAGGTCCTAAATTTGATCCCTGGTACAAAAAAAATTAAAAAATAAAAAATAAGGATGCAGGTCAGGAGGTGATTTGTGAGGCCCTGCAAACATAGGATGAGTACTTTTACAAATTCAACCTAGCCACACAAACTCCGATGTCACCGAAGAACTCATCTGAACTCTTTCTTCGATTTCAAATCAAAATGGGCAAGAGAATATCAGCCCATGCCATTTAAGGAGGGGTGGTCTCGCTCCTGATTGGTCAGGAGACTAGGCAGATGATGTGAGGAGCCAGAAGCAGAGCCCTCAAGGGGAGAAGGATAAAACTGAAGCTAACAGCAGACTAGAGGGTGAATTTGGAAAAGCTGAGTCTGGATCTGAGACCAGCATTCAGCTCTGACCAAGAACAGTGTTAGTCAAGAGCTTAGTGAATAGAGAACCAGGGTAGGAGACAACAGCAAAAGTGAAGAGGCCATAACTTTGACAATGAAAACCCATAAGTGGAGCTCCTGAAGTTCCCTTTTCCTTGAATATTGATCAAGAAAAAGGTGTGAGTGTAGAAAATACTGCCTTCAGTTGCAGGAAAACAACTACAAATAAACACAAAAATAGCCACTCTCAGCATCAGACTCCATTCCAGTGTGACTTTCCCAGCACCCAACCTGCTTTTCAGCAACCTTGACCCCGGAAAACCCAGCTCAGCATGAGCACCTTGGCAAATATAAGATGTCCTAAGAAAATATAAGGTGGAGCATGGACTCTTCTAAACAGCAGGGCATCTGAAAACACCCAAACATTTACACCAGATGTCCCGGGGACTTTGTCCTCTGAGGATCAGACATTTAGACAACTTTGGATCACCGATGCTTACTAAATTCTTCCCACCTAATGTCCCTAGCCTTCTTTCAGGCCCTACACAAGAGCCCGTTCCTCTTCGTTCCCTACAGATGCCCTTTCACCCTCTGTCTGTCTGCACCCAGGCACAATAGGTCCCATGCCGTGTCACCCTCGCACAGCACGGTGACTGCAGCTGGTCTCTGTCTCACATCATTCTTAACAAGTAGAAATCTGTTATCAAACAACTTCTACCTTTTTATACTGAACAGGTTATTAGAAGTATCATCTATGTAGGCCACTCCCTGGGTTGTTATCTTTAAAAAATAGAAAACTCTGACAAGGAAATTCTCTTTTCTGATGTTTTCTCCATTCTTGTCTCATTCCTTCAGATCTCAGAAAAGCCCTGGAAGGCAGATATAGATGAGAAATTTCTGGCTTTAGCACTCCCTTTATGACCTGTGTGTTTGTGGTCTCAGACACGTAAGACACAGCAATTCCACCAAAATCTGCCAAAGGATTTGTGATGAAGCCTACCTCAAAGACAAACTGCTTCAAAGCCACAAATCATGGTCCCATTGTTTATTTTTTATTTCTTTATTTATTTGTTTGACCTTTTGTGGTACAGATGGAGGTTATATTCCCCTGGAAATGAAATACAAGGAACATTAAAATTCAGAATCCAAGATTTGGGCCTGCTGGTTACTTTTCATATCGACAAGATATTTCATATAAATAAAACAACAGTAATGTTTGTTTTCCTGGAAGCCAAAATCATAATGCTCCTAACTGGTATTCCACTGCCTACTCCATATTTATTTGGAAGAGGACCTTGCTATGTAGTTCAGACTCATAGTGATCTTCCTGTCTCAGCCTCTCCAGCACTAGGATTACTGGCGAGCACCACCAGGCCTTGTATCAGTGACTGGCACAGGCACACCCAGAATCCTGGGGCCAGCATGGCGTGTGGAACCAGAAATTGAACTCAGGTCCTTACACTTGCCAGGCAGGCACTCAGACCGCTGAGTATCTCCCCAGCCTGCCTGCTGCATTCTTGAAGATTAAGGGAAGAAACAAAGTAAGCATCCAGCAGAGTAAGGAAAGCATTTGGAACATTACAGAAAAGTGAACACTGGAAATATCTGTGTTTCGAACACTGAGGACTATCTCAAATCCAAACTGACTTGTAAACTAGGCAGGAAAGTGCCTAGTGGCATTTGAAGCAAAGCCCACATTACAAACTGTTAGCTCAATGAGAAGAAAGTGTTAAACTAATAGTGCTTAGACAAGATATCCTGTCTGCATCTTTTACTATTTATAACTGCTACAAATACAACAATATGCAATGCATTAATTATTGTAACTGTCCTACTAACCTGTTTTGAAACTGTCTCATTGCTACTTCTTTCTCAATAAAATTAATATAAAGAAGAAGATAGACTTCTATAGCTGGAGCCACATTAGTTTAACATTTAAGATTCAAAGATCATTTAAACTTCTTTTTAAATGTAATACAGCAAAACAAACATATTGCTCCCAGAACACACAATCTTATTCCTATTACTGGAGAATTATTTTCACTGTGACTTCTTTTGTATGACACAAATAAAACATAATAGGTCTAAAAAAAAAACTGAAAGGCTTTCTGTTACCCACTTCTTGTCCCCCAAACCATGAGCTAGATTCCTTTCTTCTACTGAACTAATTAATATCTATAATAATAATAATAATAATAAGGAGGAGGAGGAGGAGGAAGGGAACTTGTGAAGACATCTGGCAATAGGTTTCCAACATGAACTAATTATCAGACATTCCAGGACCTATCAAAGTCTTCAGAAATAAAGGGAACAAATCTCTGCACTCCACCTCCAGAGGATGGGATCCATAACCCAGGAGTGAGGATTATATTTTTTCACATTCCAGGACTCTTCAGCTGAGTCTTAAGGTCAGCCAGGTCCAAGAACCACTGATAAATTTCATTCTCTCCACACAAGGAAAGATCCCCCCTAAGTCATCCAATGGAAAACTATCCTTTTTCAAATAAAGATGAAATTTCTTCGTTTTTTAGGCTAAAATATATTTATGCCCATATATTATGAAGCCCAGGCATAAATAACCTATATGGCTATAAACTCTATTTAAATAGTTACATTTAGATTAAGATTTCACTTGACACAGTAAAGTCATTAGTAAAATTATGCATATTCACTGGGATTGCATGGAATTTTGAAAAGATAAAATAAAATACAGCAAAGTACAAAAGAAAAACTTACTACCCTAAAATAGAACACATTGATTTTTATGTTGCCCTCAGATTCTCTTTATTATTGTTTGGAGAAATAAACATTTAAGGAAAAGATAAATCATCTATTCATTTAGTTTGATTCTATAATTTCTCTCCTTCTTTCCCATAAGACAAATTATCGTAGATTTTCTATATAGTTTATAATTTTATGCTTCTGTCTTGCATTTGATCAGTTAATGATATGCACATAATAATTATTTTTAAAACTTACATAGATGGAATCTTACTGTATTTAACATTCTGATGCTTTATTTTCCTTTTAACACTATACTTTTAAGATTTATTTCTGTTGATACATATATACTAAACTTATTCATTTTACATACCATATAAACATCTTATAATTCTCTGAAAAGTCAGTATTTGAAACTTTACAAAATTTGTACCTTCATAAAAAATTGGATTAGACCTATATTTATTTAACAATCTGCATATACAAGAATTCCTCTAGGTATTTGAGACTGATAGCAAAATTTTAAACTAAATTTTCAGTTTTGTAAGTGATATATAACAGTTCTTCAAAGTACTGACTACAATTTTAATCTGGACAACAGTATCTGGTTTCCCACATCTTTGACAGCATTCATGTTATCAGTTCTTTACAAATTGCATCCATTTGATTGTACCTCAATTTTTTATTGAACATCTCAACTAGTAAGCTAGGGAAGCAGGATCCCAAGTTCAAGCCCAGCCTGGACACCTAGCACTTAGGCCCTGTTTCACAAAACAGAAATTTAAGAATGACTAAGGACGCAGCTCAGTCCAAAGGCCCTGTACTAAACTTCAATTAATCTCCAGGACTACCAAGGAAAGGAGAAGTTTTTCTAAGTACTTTTGATAGTAGATGTATTTTTAATGTTTATTATACATTAAGCATCCATTAAAATATGTATTTAACTTTTGAGCAAAAGATTTTCCCTTTGAGAAAAGTCTTAGCATAGGACCTGGCTGTTGTTTGCATTCATTATCAATAATAATGGGCTCATTTAGGAATAGAATTTATCATGATGCCAGTATTCTGAAAGCAATGATTTTAAAATTTAAAAGACACTTCATAATATTTCATAAAATGTACTGATCACCTACCAAATAATAGGATAGTATTATGATAAAAGAGATGATCTTTGGAGCTGAACTACATGGCTTAAAATTGAGCTCCAGTACTCTGAGCTGGTGATCAAGGCAAATGTCTTAGGCTTTCTGAGGAATGTATAAGATGAAGGTAATCCTAATACCCAAGTGCTGACATTTATATAAGATAATGCCCAAAAAGCATTTAGCACAACGTTTAGTCTGTAATAAACTCATCATCGCACTGTTATTACAAAGATGTTAATTATCGATGACAGTATAGTAGTGGTGGTTGTCACACACTGCGTGTCCCCCTCAGAAAAGATTCTATATGGAGATTAGAGGCAAAAGTTTTATCAGGAAATGTTTTCAGAATGATCAGTTTGAACAAGAGGAAAGACAAGAGTACTGAGCAGACAGATCAGACCAGGAATGATGTATGTTTTCAGTTATTTAGTGTCCATAATTACAAATCAGAAATACAAAACACATTGCCTCGAACCATAATAATTGTAAGAGGAATTAGGAGGGAGATAAAAAAGAAAACAACATTTTAAAACATGCAGATGTAATCCCCACAAACCCTATAAGAATAATACTGGGTTGAAAGGAGATAAATAGGAAAGAATTTAAACAATCAGTCAATAGCCCCAGAACTATGAGATGATGTAGCTAGAATTTGAACCCAAGCAACATAGATTTAGGAATAATCTGTCCAAATTGCAAAACTGAATATTAATGCTGCTGGCATGCCTTGTAAGATTATCTTTATTCTCTTCCCTGGCAAGCGCAAGGGCCTGTGTTCAATCCTCGGCTTAAAAAAAAAAATAAATCTTTATTGTTTCTTTTACTTTTTTCTAACAGATCCTTTGTTAGGGATAGTGCTTTGTGTTCTCATTTGCTGTAACCTTTATCATGACCCTTGACTGCTGTATTTTATCCTCATTTTACAGATGAAGTAAGTATGAAGTGTTATAAAATTAAGCATGAAACAAATTACTAATTCATTCATTGCTTGTTTTTCTCTGAAGTTCAGTGTTCTTTCTCAGTGTAACGTGTTTTCAATCTTGATAAAAAGTTAGTTTTCCAACAAATTGATGACTTTTTCAGACCTCTCATGTCATGTTCTCCCTTAGATAAATAATAATAATTCATCAACTTCATTGCTTACATTATCTCATATTGCATCCTTTGAATATTCTCTATGTACCTTGACTCATTTAATTACTGAATCAAAATTGAGTACATAAAGGTTTTGACAATTTTATGGACCTAATTGGAAATTTGCCGAATGTCTCCCGCATTCTGAGTTCTCATTTAGCTCGTCAGTGTCATAATTACCTCTTTAAGAACAGAATCAGTGGACTGACTCATGTTTAATATGCTTTCTCAAAGTGACCACTGGACCTCTTTCTGAGGTGCTGTCACTTCTAATTTCCAATGTGTTCTATCTGCACAATTTTCTTTATAAGCACCCTAAAAAGTGCTACTGTTTGCCAAATTTGACCAACTATTACCTACTCATAATTGTTCTACTTTAAATGAAAGCATTTATAGATGCCCAATAAAATTTCAAAAGCTTTTCTATTAGGTCTGAGAGAAATTTTTATATAGCTAACATATAAAAGAATGAGCACCTTACATAAATTCTAGTATTATTATTCTATCACTAGCCTTGAGTAAAACTGAAAATTAGAACTCTTAATTCTAGTGAACTACCTAAAATACTTCTTAGAAATGTGCATATGCAAATTTATTCATCCTTGCATAAATTTATATAATAGGCCTCTAAAAATTTGGAATAGTTGAAATGATTTGCAAACTTCATCATCCTAAAAATATTTTAAATCTATCTATGGAAAAAAGTCTTATTTTATTGGAAAAATCATCACCATGAGTATTTTTCTTTTGCAAATATAAGTGAAGTATTACACACTTTTTATAACAGAAGATTTTAAAAGTAATACAATAGAAAACCAATTATTTCAGTCTGAGACAAGAATTATTCTGAATAGTCTGTAAATTATGCCTACAGACTTTGATATTTGGGAAAAAATTATCTGTGGGTTTAGTGATCTGTACAAATTTTTAGATTAACTATCTTTTACTGAAGAAGTTAACTTCATAAACATCCTAAATTGAGACTCTGTGACTCTAGATGGAACTGCACATATGTGCCTGGTTCCACACAGAAGGAGGATTGCCTACCTGAGTGTAGATAAACCTGAGCTTGAGCCTGATGTCCCTCCACACCAACAAATCTGCTGGTGACGCACCAGTTTCATCGGAATACATAAAGAATCCTAAGGTCAGATTAGTGAATTACGATAACTTCTTTTAAATGAGGGGTGGGGAGGCTAAGCTTCTCTAGGTAGGGTTGTAGTTTATTCCTAAAGGGATGGACTTACCTGTTGATCTGTGGTTCATGCTTTTTGTATCCATAGTCACTCCCCTGGTGTCTTGGTTACTTTTCTCATTGCTGAAATAAACTATGCAGTGCCCAGAGTTAAAGTATCAAAGGTTTACTCAACTCGTGCTATGCAGATGTTTCAGTTCGATGGCTCCAAGGACAGCAGGGTGGAGGGGAATGTAGAGGAGAAGTAATTCATGGCAGGCTGAAGGCAGCAAAGTAGCCAACAGCAAGCTACAAGGTGACAGGAAGTAGCCCTCTCTCTCTCCCTTATATATTATCCAGAGCACCCACCCTTAGAGCAAGTAGTACTCACACCCAGAGTGCTACAATTTAATCCAAGCATCATACCATGAATCAAAGTCAGCATGGAATCCTTGATCCCAGCACCAGACCCCCTTCACCCAGCCACCTCTGAAAAGCCGCACCTATGAACACATCAGGCTTTGCAGGGATACCCAGATTCAAGCCGTAACACCTGGTGATATCTTCTCTGTGACTCTTCTTAAATCCCATGTAAATTAAGCCATTGTTTAGTCAAAATATTCACTTGAATATCAAAGACATCTCAAACATAGAATATATTTTTTTAAATGAATTCTCCGTCTTCTTCAACAAAAACATTCCCCCTTCAGTTAAGCTATTTCAATCTTATATAGTACCATTTGTCCAAATGTAGCCCAGAGCCACAGTAAGCAGAATTGTATTTTCTCTATGTTCATACTCTATATCTGGCATACATCTCAATGGCATATTAAAAATATAGCCATAGTCTGATCCATATTAACCAATCTGACTGTTGCCACTCAGGCTACACCATCAGAATCTTTCCTGTAGTGGACCATTAGCTCCTAACGGATCTTTCTCTTCTGCCCTAAGGCTCCTCGATGGCTGCTGTCCTCCCAGCAACCTGGTGAATCTCACTCCAGTATTCTCTGTTCAATGCCTTCTCCTTTCCCTCTGAATACTTATAAGGGACCTTAGGACTCTTCTACACCCTACAGGCATCTCCAATTCCCTCCAGTGGCACCTCTGACGTCATTTCCTAAGATGTCGCACTTTCACATCACCGTAGACACATTCCCTTTTGCTGCTTCCCGCAACTCAGTGCTGCTCCTTCTCCTTCCTTCATTGATGCCAGGAGAGTTTCTCCTACACACAACAGACTGAATAATTGTACCACCCCCAGAATTTCCATGTTGGAATATTAACTTGCACCAGGATGCACTAGGAGGTGAGGCTTTTGAGAGGTGAGGCCTCCATAGAGTGGAGCTTTCCACACAAGAGTGCTAGCTAGCGTCTTTTGCTGAAAATTATAATCTAGAACTACTAAATATAGTCTGGCAATTTTAGTCTCAGTTGGAACAAATTGCCATGGACACGTTTTACTGAGGAAGCACAAACTTTACAAAAGCCCTTGGAACCCTCAAATATGCTCCAACAGTGAAGCAAACACAGAACGAAAAAGAGGGCTGAGGTTGATACTCCTAGCAAATGACTGGCCTAGTGTGAGGCCTTGGTTTTGATAGAAGCACTAAAATAATAATAATAATAATAATAATAATAATAATGATGCAGGATAAAGAAGTCAACACTGTTTTGTTTTGTTATGTTTTGTTTTGTTTTAAGATGGAATTTGAAGGACTGGCCAGATAGCTCAGCAGACTAAAGCATCTGCTTCCACAGAATGCAGCAATAGGGGTTCGATCCTTAGCATGCCATGCTGGCCCCACTCCCGGGGTGCGCTGAGATGGTGATTGAGACTGGGCATGGTGGCACACGCCTAGAATCCCAGCACTTGCAAGGCTGAAAACAGGAGGATCTCTAGAAGTTCAATCTGTGTAATAAGACCCTGTACTAAGTTAAAAAAAAGGGGGGGGGAATTTAAGCCACTAATTTGCTTTTGGGGGAACTGATTTGATTTAAGATGTGGTGTGTGGTCCTGAGGATAAATCTTTGAAGGACAAGACAGCAGCCTCAGTCTATCCACCACATCTAGTCCAAAGGGTGCCCAGAACATCACTGTGATCTCAACAAAAAACCAGGCTTTCCAGCACCTGCCCCTGGGGAGGTCTGATTTGGAATCAAAAAGCTAGAGCCCCAGGAGCACCTTGGCCATGGTGCTTGCTAGCTCTTTAGAGTACAGTGGTTCCACTTAAAGGTGTCTGCATGTGTTGTGGAGGTACAAACTGTGAAGATAAAAAGGCTCACTATTTTATGATCATGTAGAGACTAAAGATTTTATGATTCAAATCTTTTTTTTAAAAAAACAGGCAAGCTATATATACAAAGTTACAATTACAACTAATGATTAAGTAAATTTAATTAGCTACAGGCAAAAAGAAAAGAATGGAAGAACTTAAGACTGAATGGAGAACCTTCTGTGACCAGGGGCCACCTAGCTTGTGCCTGGTAGGGATGCACACAGGATTATCTGTTCTCTGGACGTGGGGAGCATCTTCTGTCTGCTCGTGCACTGCATCGATCAGAAATTGTGGATATCTTACTCTATCAGCCTCTGGGAGCTCTAAGGACCAGTGTATCTCTATTTATTAAAAGATAATTTAATTTTTTTATTTATTTGGTACAGGGTCTCACTACATGGCTTGAACTCGTAGTCCTCCTGTCTCAGCCTCCCCAGGGGTGGGATTGCAGGCATGTGCCCCCATGTCTGGTTTTGGTGGCTGGTATGGTGCGCCCAACGCTCAGCATGTGGCATCAGGGATGGAGCCCGGGTCCTTGCGCTTGCCAGTCAGGCATTCAGACCACTGAGCTATCTCCCCAGTAGAACGCACAGATGTTTCTTCTTTGTGGCTGGAGATTGAACTTGGGACCTTGCAATTGAGTTCCTAGGTAGGTGCTCATGACGCTGAGCTATATCCCCAGCTACTAATGGAGCACTCTTAAACCTAAGTGTAGTTTCTTTTCAACTGTACTTGCGCTTTGTGAGAAAAGATTCCTAGAAATCTAATTTGACCTGAGTAAAAGGATAGCGTGGAAGCAGAAGCATCATTCTCCATCAATGACCTCAACTAAATAAGTTACTTAATTTTCACAGGGGCAGCAAAGTTCCACTGACCTCTGGGCCATAGAGAGTGTTGGAGTGGGAGGGAGGAAGAGAATGAGAGCAGGAAGCGGAAGAGCAGACAGAGCAAGCCAGTTATTTCCGCCCTCTCCTCCCAGGCAGTTCCTCTCAGTGCTGCTGCGTGCCTCTTTGCCCTCTGGGAGTGCAGCAAGTCTCCAGCCAGTGGGGTAGAGGCCAGGGAGATACACGAGTGGGCGGGAGTCGCTCCCACATCTAGAGAACAGTTAATACTGTGGCTCACCTGCACCAGATCACAACTCCCAAGCCTCTCTAGGTCATCTCCTGCGCGTTACTACCTTGCTTCTGCTTTGTTCTTCCTCCCAGTTGAGTCATTCTAAACCTACGCAGCTTTTCACTCGGTCATCCCATTAAATCCCCTGAACTTTTATGATACTTGGTCAGCAGGGCCTCATGTGAAAGATGAGACACAGTTGATCATAGGACGTTTTCTGCATGGGTGATATTTTTTAGAACTCTGGGAGGTGATTCTAACATGCAGGGACATGAGCATAAGTAGCCTCTGTCTTCCTTACCCCTTAATCCTGCCTTAAAGTTAGCTTCTCTCTCCAAATACTGCTTTCCTCCAAGCTTGTTAAAATTTAGTCTCTTTCTCAGAAAGCTCAGGTGTCCCAGGATAGTGTCACTTGCCCTCTGAGTGCTAAAAGCCATTCTTCCAAACTCCCTGGGTTCCCTGACCACTCGTTGCTCTTATCTACTCCCCTGTTCATTTTCCAAGCCATCTTCTGCCCTTATTCTGGATGTGTAAATCATCCTGTCCTCCTGGCCACCCTGGCTTCGTGATCCTTGGATGTCATGGCTTATTCCCTTTCTCCCCTTCTCTACTAGCTTCAGAAAGTGTACAAATCAGTACCAACCTGTGAAACAGGAGCAGGAGCCCTTCTTGCTCTCCCCTACAGTACCTGCAGCTTATTTTTAGTGTCTGTCTAGTCTCTGTACTTCCCCATGTCTCTCACCATTTAGCCTATGAAAGGCTCCACTTCCTTCTGTGTACAGTCTAGGTCCCAAGGCACATTATATTAATCATTTCTTCACCATCTGTCTCTCAAGCCCTTTGTGCTCGCTTGAATACACCTGTGCTACGTATTTCCAACCACAGTTCAAGACAACTTCACTATTTTATTCCCATTTTCTATGACATTTACCCACAAAATTGCAATAGTTTGTATTTCTTTAATAACATAATTA
The DNA here is from genome assembly GCA_002564285.1 of Tympanoctomys barrerae. Classification (NCBI taxonomy): domain Eukaryota; kingdom Metazoa; phylum Chordata; class Mammalia; order Rodentia; family Octodontidae; genus Tympanoctomys; species Tympanoctomys barrerae. Next base: position 16,855 of record NDGN011413602.1, read on the forward strand.
GTATCTAATTCAAGATGACACAAATTATGAATTTTCTCCATGCTGGATTGAATACATTTTTTTCCAATCACATCTACCCTACCTGCTTAATTTTTTCTACTTTTCACAATGTTTTAAAATATTTCCTAAGACAATAAAAGATAGGTGGTATCAGCTTATTTTTTGGTGAAAAAATGGTAGAAAAAATGTGGAAGGGCACAAAACGAAACCTCTAACCTTCAAAGAAATAGTTTTTAATACTTATGCAAGTTCAATTGTGCAAACTTACTCCATTGATTTTACATGCTATCAGTGCCAGGAACATATGGGCAGCGGATGATTTCTGCCCACACTTTGTGAACAGCCTCCTCATAAATCCCCAAAGTTAATCATGACTAAAAGTAATCTTGTCTATTCTTTTTAAGAAAGCCTGAAGCAATTTGTTCAGCAACCACACTGCTAAGGGAGAGATAAAGGAAAGGAGCATTGGGGGCAAAACAAAAAGATCAAAAATGTGGAAAAAATGTGCACAGAATTAAAACTACCAGAGTTAAGGAGTACCTTGCTCATGGACCATTTTATCCTTTTTCTCTGGAAATATCTTGATATTTGTAAGGAAAAACTCAAGAACTGAGATTGCAGAACAAACCCCAACTCATTTCATCATGCTGAGTTGCTTCTGAATCAGAATCTCTGTTAGTTATTGATTCAGTATTTATTAAAGAAATGAACAGAAATCTCACATTCATCAAATTTTGCAGTTAATAAATGGCAAGACAAAACAAGGAAAACTAAAGCAAAACACAGAGGCATGTGGTAGTGTCCTTATGAAAATCAAGTTGCATTCATATGAAAAAGGACCAAAATGTTCAGAGGTCAGGAACTCCTAATTCCCCATCAACCTTCTTTGTTCTTGTTTTAAAGAAGTAACCAGCTTCTATTGATAGATGTTCCTTTGCTTATTTATTGATTCAATCAACTGATTCATTTATTGATGGCCAAGGTAAATAGGTAAATCTCTCAAATTCACACTGGAATTATATTTTTTGATAGAAACATTCAACTCTTTTGAATTGCGAACTCTAACAAACAGAGCCTAAAACAACGGGAAAAGAAAGCCAACATTTTGCCAGGCATCTTCTAGGATTAACAGAGAAAATAATCATCTAATTTCCCTTCCACAATTTCTGGATCTGTGTGTATTTACTATGAGAAAAGATGTGCGAGATACTGATTTAGTATATATGTCACAAACTGGAAGATATTTCTTCAGCCCTAAGAGTATTATAGCTGCTCCTCAGCTAATGCCATGCAACTTTTCTAAGAGGCTACTCCACCACTGTGTCAAGTCAATTCTTTCAAAACATCAGGCTAAATGATAACATCAGTGAGTTCCAGGACCACTGCTGCAGTTCAATAAATGCACAGTGAAGTGACTCCCATGTTCATAAGCAGAGCTATGTGGACGCCATGATGATGGCTGTAATACATTTTTTTTTATTCACTACATTCTGTGAGGCCATAGATTTTAGGCAAAGCTTTACCAGAAAGAAAGGCAATTTGGATACTCAGCAAAGGCTATAACAAATGTCTGCCTTAGTGAGTAGAAACTCATGTGATTGAACCTGTGTGTAACCTCCCTTCCTACCACAATAGACTCTTTTCCTGAGCTCAACAGTGACAAGAATAGCAGAGAAAGGAGTGTCACTGACCTCTCCACAGTGTTCTGTCCTATCTACCTAGTTACTGCAATCCCCTTCTGATGGTTTCATCCTTTGGAGGACATTCACATAGAACCGAAATATGTTCATACTTAGTGCTCCTTTAGAGAGGCCTAGACATATACTTTCTCTGACTTCTTTGTACTAATTTCCACCTATGTTGCTTTCTAAGTCTCTAACTATCCAGCTCTTCAGATAATTCTGAAAGTAGCTGTTGGCCAATAATATTGGTTATCTTTATTTTTAAGAAAATTGTGCAACTTAAAATTTTGGCTGCTAGATGTTTTCCCTTTGTCATCATTTAGGGATATTCTGGCGTGGGATTGAGATGTTGTGATCATTCACCTTTGGGCAGTGCCTGTGGATTGGAAGCGGTTTATTAATTCAAGCCCACTTGCTTTTTTCTATAGTCAGTTGATTGTAGAGAACTTCCCAGAACTTGTGCAAAGACTGAGAGAGAAAAAAACATTTGGTGTTTTCACGCAGGAAGAGTGACCATGGGTATCTGGCCTTCCATAGGCAACTTCTACTCTTCAACTTGACTGAGCCTAGTCTAATTTGTCCCCCACCCATTTGATGGTAGTCTTTCTATTCATGTTATAGCTTATGGCTCAGTGGGTCAAATAACAGTATTGATGACTGGCAGCACAGGTTTCACAGTAAATAGTGTCTATAACCCAGTGTTCAGTCTGTGTTAAGGCTGAATAGCAGACCAAAAGTTATTTCTCAGTAGGAAAGTAGTCATTCATAAAGAAGACCAAAGCTTTGCTTCAAAATTACAGTAATCTGCTCAGTGTATTCTCTACAGGACACTACTGAAGATTCCATGCAGAACTCCTATCCACCACTCACTTTTCAAGTAGCATCCAATCTAATGGAGGACCTGTTGAGCTGGAGGGTTCCTATATGCTGTTGGGAGGAAATTTGAGTTCCTCGTTAATTACATCTCTCCATGGGGCTTCCTCTGTGGAGCAAATAAACCAAGAGAGAGCTAGCAAGAATGAAGCATTGGGGAAGTTTATGATCTGGTCACAAATGGTCACATCTACTGAATTCTACTCATTAGGACCAAGTCAATAAGCCTTGTCCTCAGCTAAAAGCATATGAATTTGTCTTCAGTTCTTGGGAAGTTATTTTTAAAGACTTGGTAGATGTATTTCAAACCAGCACCATACTTTACTTATAGTACCAGAAATTGCAAGTCAGAATCCCTAAAAAAATCTTTGAACACATTTCCTATATTTTAATTAAATTCCTAGAAATTAAACTATTGGATCAAAGTATGAGCATTTATGCAGGATCCTGAAACATCTCCAAATAATACTGCAATGTGTCATTACTGAATTGAATTTGTTCACAAACAATGGGAGTGTGTCAATTCTATTGTACTCAGCTAATGTCAAATGGGTGTTAAGAAAGAAAGAATGGAAAGAAGGAAGAGAACAAGAGAGAAGGAAGGCAAACAGGCCTCATGTTAAATCTTTGTTCATGTTACTGTATGGGAAAGTACAATTTCTTACAGTTATTTAGGTTTGTATTTCTTTTTCAATAAATTATTGAAGAATGTTACCAATTTGAATGCTAAGATGTTTTATGTACTTATTTAGAAAAATAAACTATATATAAAATTATTAAGCTCTTGTCTGTCAGTGTTTACAAGTAATAGGCTAGGTTATCATTCATTAGAAAAATTTTGTCAAGTAAAAACATTTTAAAATTTGAATTGTCAAGTAAATCTGCCATATTTTTGTAACTTTATGCAAGCCATTTGAAGTTACTCAAGCTACTCAAGATTAAGTCTCTTGGTTCTTATTAAGTTTATTGGTACAATTTAGATATACATAATAATCACATTCATCATAAGGAATTTTTACTTGTATGTGACATATCTGGATTCCTCTTTTTCATCATTTCAGTATGACTAATTTGTTGTTTTAAATAATTATTTCATCAAAGTTTAAAGATGGTTAAATAATTTGCATGGCCATGTAAAAAAGAAAAGATATAGTCCCTTTTACAAAAAGGTAGATAATCTGACATGGTGGTATATGCCTGTAACCCCAACACTTAGAAGGCTGAAGTGGCAGCTCTCCATGTTCTCAAGGTCAGCCAGGCTGCATGGTGAGTTCAAGGCCATTCTTAACTACATAACAAGACATTAACTAAAAATAAAAGAAGACAATAGTATAGCTGGTTTCATTTTATTAATAAAGCATTTTCTTTTCTCCCTCCCTATGGTATCTCCCTAACCTGTCATAGTGTTTTTGATTTGCTATTGTTATACTAATTATTTAAAGATTAACAAAATAAAACAATTAACTTGGATGTTATCAGAGTCTTATTTTGTACAATAATGGTTTTAAATGCAAATGTAAGAGTATTTAACTTCCACATTGAGTTGTTGCAATTACAATCACTGAAGTTACAAAAAAAAATTCTTATTTATAGTCCACACCAGCATTTTATTCTCCTCAAAATATTTAAAATGCTGCACAAAAATAAGTTGACTGTATTCATTCCTCTTTGTATGTACACATTCACCCAACATGGTCTACTTGGGTTTACTGAGGTATAAGGAAGGAGAGAGAGGTAGAGGAACTACAGGCTGCTCTACCTTTCCTTACCGTTTTCTGGAGTTATTTTAGTTTTAAGATATTGGTTGATACTAGAGAGTACATCTGATGCTATTCCTTGGTTGCTTGTGCTTTTAGAATTCTACCACCATCGTTCCCTGTGTGAAGTAATTTCTCACTGCAAGTGAAACCCCCATCACTGTGGACCCTCAGGGACCCCGTCTACTCTGTGTAATACCTTCAGCCCTGTTCTGTGTGAGACTAGCTGAAATTGTACATATCAAGGGACCCCTCTCCCCCAAAAGTCTCCACTTCCAAAGCGCCTGTGTGCAGTGCGAGGCCAGGAAAGGTAGACACACATATGCACATCCCTTCTGCTCTGGCCCTTTCACCTATAAGAATTCACTTACAAGTCACAAATTCAAAAATAAAATTATTAAGAATTTAAAAACAAGAGCATGCAACTAAATATGAGCCCTTCTAAGTATGAGGCCCTTTGTGACCACACTGGTAACCAGCCCATACAGTATATTTTACAAGAACTACAATTAGTATCGTGAAATATGTCCCACAATAAACATGTGAAATGAAGTTAAAGGAAAGTCATAATTAATATAAATACTCTGATACATAAGAATTGGTAAAAATTCAAATTTAATGTTCACACACAACAGAGAATGGATGTGTAGCCTGTCTGAAAAAATTTTTAAATTGATGAACCTTTTCAACACATACATAAAACTAATAGAAATAATGTGATGAGTCAATACAAGTGCATAATGAAAGAATATAAATGTACAGATGGATGCACTGTGCTGGCCACAAAAATGGGGAGTAGCGACATACAGTCATAATTTCAACTCTAGGGAGGATGAGACAGGAGGATCACTATGATTCCAAGCTGCGAAAAGAGACCTTGTACCAAATGAATGCATAAATGAAAGATTAAAAAATGCACACATGCATTTAAACAAGAAAACATTAGCTAAAGATGAAAGAAAAAAAGATGATTGAGCTAAAATAAAAGTAAAAATAAGTAGCTTTGGTAGTACAGCATAAAATGTAGCCCTAGACTTCCTAGAATCCAAAATTACCCAACATAAGGGCTTGAAACACTAATTATCTCAGAAAGGAAGAGTAACAGGTTTTCAAGGGTAGCAAACAATTGCTAAGCACTGAAATCTAATTTATTTCTGTGTTTATATAAATACAGAGTAGTATATAACAATATTTGTAGGTGTTATATGAGTAGGTGCATGTAACATTAACTTTTAATAAAAGTTAATGATCTAGTGATCTTTTAATGATCTAATTACAGTTCTATAATAACACAATTTTGAGGAATCACCATAATGAAAGATAAAAGAGTAATGAATATTTCTGGTAATATGGCTTAAGACAAATTGGATTTCAGAGATGAAAGGGAAGTGAATGCCCCAATCTGATTATTCTCAAATATTAATTTTTAGGGAGTTTACAGTTAATATTTTGAAATGGAGTTCACTGGACTTCATATTTTTTACAGTGATAATTTTCCTTTGGGAAGCAAATCCATAGAAACAAAACAATAGAAAAGAAAACAAGTTAGTCTAATGATGTTTTTAAAAACACCCTTCATAAAGACATAAATAAATAATACTGAAAATTTTTTTACATTGATAGTTAACCAAACAATGAACACTAGAATGCCATGTAGAATTTTTTCTCCAGAAAATTTGAAACTTTTAATAAATGTGCTTTGTTCACAAAATGTTAAAAAATACTACAAACACAAATATACATTTTCAGGTATACCACCTCTCACCACTTGGTAACAAGATCTATTTATAGTCCTGATGGATCCAACTATATTATTATCATTTGTTTTTGAAATGCAAAATTATTTTGGAATATTTAATGGCAACATGACAAGAGGACCTTTAACATCGTTTTTTGTTGTTGTTGTTGTTGTTGTTTTTCTTTTGTTCTGGCTCAGCTTGCCTTAAGGGCAGGGCTGGTGCAGCATGTGGTGCCAGGGATCAAACCAGGGTTCCCCATGCACCTGCCTAAGTTTGCCTAAGCAGGTACATAGACCGTTGGGTTATCTCACCACCCCAACATCTTTAGATAAAAATGAAATATTCTTAAGAGTACCCAGGCAATATAAGAAGGCACTACTTATTTGTCATTACCCATGTGATCTGGAACCAAGCCACCATTACTGTCAATACTTCAATACACAGAACTGGCTTTGTGACATATGTGTTGGATTAAATCCTATTATGAACCAAACTTGAATAAATTGAATTTATAGTAAATGATATAAATTAAAATAAATTTACATGATAGTTCGTTTTACAACAAGATTTTCATCTTTAAAATGCTACTTAAGACACCATATACAGTTTGAAGTATAAGCAGAATCAATATCTGTAAACAATCAGAAGAATTTATAGCACCAATATTTTAACTATAACACAAAGGCTATCTCAGTGGTCATACTTAGACCAACCTTTCACAAGCACTGCTTTCATTTAATTTCAAAGCGCTTTCATTTTTGTATTGCTTTCTTTGCTTTGGGGATTTATTAGTAAATAAAAAAAACCAGTTTGTCAAAAGGAGCACTATCAAAGCACAATTGTGAATTATTCTGAATACATTGCTTTTAAATTGTTTTTATTTTGATGGAACCAAAGCCATGATCCCGTAGGAATGAAATGGAATGAAGGGTCAATTCCACTTACCGAAGAATTGTACACTGTTGAAAGTAAATGAAAAATTTCAACTTACTTATGGCATATGTGAGAACCAATATTTACTATATTTGGTCACTGACTCTGCTTATATTAATTACAACTTTTATTATTTATTTTATTAATTACAATTTTCATTAATTTAGCACGTGAAATTCATTTGAAATACTGGGTACAAACACACAACCATTCGCATCTTGAGGCTCAACTTTTAATTTCCAAATACAATCTGACATGCAAGTAACTACAGAAATTCACAATGAGCACAAAAACATCAGTATTACCAAAGTAAAGAAACGCAGTTTACTGCAGAGGAACTGAGGTGCTTGGCCTGACAGACTGAGTTTGGAAGCATAGATGAACATCATAGCCCAGCTGACAGAGTTCAGTGGTATGGTTCTCTGAGGAGGGCCTGAGACCTGTGGCTGAGCCCAGTGAGCTGAGGCATACTGCTAGGCCCAGCAGGGCTCAGACTCAGGCCGAGGCCTACAGGAAGATGGTTGCTGCATGAAGCCTGCAGGCATTAACTTAGGTGAACTAGTCTTCCTAGTCTTTCTAGGTTTGTCAAGGGGAAGTACCCAGATAGAACTTGGGGGAACCAGTTTGCATACAAATTCCCAATTTATGCTCTGCTAGGATATATACCTATAGTGTTTGCTCCTATTGTCTAAAACACAAGACCAGTAGTTACTAAAGTTGGTCAGTTTCTAAATTTCACTTGATGTTACTAGTACTGCTAATTGTACTATGTAATCAGAATACCATATCTGCTTTAACCACCTGTTCTCCTTTGGGTAATAATATTGGGAGGTGCTTGGGTAACAAACTAAGCACAGCCCTATACTGAAGGATGGAGAACAGTGCCAAACACAATGAGTAGCCCACTCTCAACAGATATGACAAAACCTTGGAACACAACAAAACTAGAATCTCTGACACAGAAGAGATACCTAAAGAACAGACTCATTACAGAAAGGTTATGATTGCAGTGATACAACTACCTGCAATAAAAATTTCCCCCAAAATTATCACACAAATCAAAATAAAGAGTGCTGTTTCAATTAGTAAGTGGAAGAAAAAAAAGAGCAAAATGCAATCTCAGGCCCCAAGCCCACACAGAACAAACCCGGGAGACACTAACATACAAGAAATAGGTAGTTGCACACCTGAAATCTCTGAAATAACAGCAATTGAAATAAAGAAGCAACTGCAGAAGGAGATAGAGGAAGTGATATGGTTTGTGTCTAGGTGTCCCCCAAAGCCTCATGCAGTCTTGGGGTGGCTTCTGGAGTTTG
>NDGN011413607.1:0-11387 GCA_002564285.1 Tympanoctomys barrerae
TGGACTATATTGGATTATTTTGCTGAATTCATGTACCTACAATATTTAAATGGCAATGGAATAACCATCTTTGACTAAACAACAAAAATAGGGGGATACAAATGAAGGGCCATTTTGTATCTGTATATACAAAATAGGATAGATATACAGTTACTTTCTTTTAATTCAATGAATAGAAAGAGTTGCTCTAATAGTGTTTGGACAGGATATCATGTCTTCATCTTGTACTATGAATAACGACTACAAAGACAACACTATGCAATATATTAATTATTGAAACTGTCCTACTCATTGGTTTTGAAACTGTCTCACTGCTATTTGTTTCTCAATAAGAATAAAAATAAAAAATAAAAAACCCAAAATGTCAAAGATATGATGTATTCTTCAAGCAAATGTTCACTCTGAAGTTCAGAGTATGACTTAGTGTTACTATTAAAAGAAAAGCAGGCAATGAGATAAGGAGGTAATGCATACATTTTCTCATACTGGTGAGATAAGGAAATGCTGAAACTGACTAGTTCTTCTCTGTAGGGTCTAATCCCATTAGAAGTACACAACATAGGGGCTGGGGAGATGGCTCAGTGGAATAAGCGCTTCCCTGGCAAGCACAAGGGCCTGAGTTCAATCCTTGGTTCCGCAAAAAGAAAGTACGCAACATAAAAATTCTGACTTTCTAAAAGGAAATCAGCAGAAATTTCATTCTAACTCTTACTCAATATTAATTATGAGATAGTACTGAAAGATCTTATTACTTCAGAAATGTTTCCAAAAGTATAGACACTAGCTTTGTTACCTCAGAATATGAGTGCTACGGAGTGTTGAAGGGAAATAATGTTATTTCTTTATTCATCTTTTTATTATTTCATTTGCTAAAATTATGTTTTAAATTTAAAGAAGGAAGGTATATCATGTACAAGTACAGGTTTCCTATAAAGAATGTTATTATATTTATCTAAAATGCATCAAAAATCTAATATACTGCAAATGCAGTAATAAAAATTTTTAATCTAATAAAAGAAAATTACTACAAAATAGAACTAGCCTTATATATATGCATGATCCTCCTTGATTTTGACTAATTTTAAAGGTAGTAAAAGTGAAGTTAAATTGTTTATTAACATTTATAATCATTACACTTTCTGGTAGAGAATTTAGATTAAATGGCTAAGTTCTACTTAGTTTACTAAGTCATGAATAAAAATTTCACTACAAACTGTTCAGCACTAAATAAGAACTAAAATAAAACATATCATAGAATAAATTAGTAAGTTTCTGATAGGAACTTAAGACATTTTAGTGGGAATGGTATAGTCAAAGGGAAGGTAAATGATTTCATGCAAAGGTAAGACAATGAGGAATTCACTCAATCACAATGTGAATGGTTATACAGAATCCATAACTGAATCCTTAGAAGAAAGATTTTTAAAATTTAAGCCACCTGATTGATCGAAGCTATGAAATTTTTCAAGGTTAGACAATTGTACCATGCAGCTGGAGTGAGAAAATCTGCAGTATCAACAGAGCAAAAAAAATCCAGATAGAATTCATTCTTAAAAATCAGAAACGTAGATCAAAATAAGCACTCAAACATTAACTAAACGTTTTGATATTTTACTATTTTAAATAATAAAATTATATAGTGTTGTGGTTTGGGTTTTTTGTTTTTTCTTTTTCTTTCTTTTTTTTTTCAAGGGGGGACAAAACAATACAGGACACATTTTTAGATCATTTTATAATCACCCAAAGAGTCATATAAAGAGTGCAGGAAATCTGTCCATACCATAAAGACCAAAGAATCCAGCTAAGGGCTGGATCCTAATATCCTACATGTGTCCAGCTGAAAACCTATTGAGTATATAACAATGCCTCTCACAAGTCCAAGTGGAGGCTTCCAGCCCATGCAATGTCTCATGCAGGCCCACTTCATGGATCTGCACTGGGCAGACCCAAACGTCAGTGGTGGAAGCCAGAAAGTCTGTGCCAGTGGGACAAATGATTTGTGTTAGCAGGCCGAGAGATCTGAACTGGATCCAGAAAGCAATGCTCAAGGTAAGAACCAGAGCTCCCCAGAAAGGTACCACAGCCATCCTCAGCAATAGTGAGGTCCTGAGCTCCTCCAGTGATGAGGAAAGCTGAGTTCCCATCAAGGAGGCCAATGTGACAGGCTTCTCTACAAGGATGAGCAATGCACTATCTTCCCATCCAGAGCCAGGAAGCAATGCTCAAGATGAGGACCAGAGCTCTCCCACAATAAACTGTAGCTATTCTTAGCAACAGTGAGGTCCTGAGCTCCTCCTCTAAAACAGCCAGATTCATCAGGAAAGCCAACAAAAAAAGGTTCTCCAGAATCGCCCAACAGACCTGATAGCTTCCAACAGCTTCTCCTGTTCTGCCTCTTGTGCTGCTGGCAACAATCCTCAAGTGGGCCTCCCACACCCAGCACCCTGCTAGTTCAGTTCAGCTGGGTGTAACAAGTTGCCCACCAGTTAACAATCCACTACATATGGTAATATCTTCTTGTAGCATTAACTCGTGTCCTAAAATATATCAACTATATAAATCCTAAAACTCAGTAAGACCTGCCAAAAAGATAAGTCAATAAACTCAAGAGAAAATCAACACATGAATTCCAACAAATGCGAACTATTTCTCCAAACAATTTTACACTATAGATGTTGTGTTATTCATCAAGGAAAATATGTAAAACTTCAAAAATCCCATATTCTGTATATACTTGTTATTTGACAAGTAATTAAGTGAAGGAATGACTTCATGAGTAAGTGCTACAATTATCTTTTAAAGTTAAAACAACATGTAGATGTTTCACATGTTTAGCATACATCTACTTGATGAATTTTTAAATTTTCAATTTAATTTTTATTAAGCAATACATTCACAATAATGAGTAAGAGAATAAAAAAGTATAAACCAAAAAAACTTTCTATACTCAGGATTCTGTTTTCCCAGTTCTTCCATTCCCACAAATCTTTCATTGTTACTTTCAGTTAGCACATACAAATTTCTCTTTCCCTTCCTTTTGGTTTTTTTAAGGCAGTGTCTTGCTTGGTAGTTCAGGTTGGCCTTGAACACAGTGCATTTGAGAGAAAAGAGATTCCTGCTTGCCATCTCCCTGTATCACAAGATACTATTTATATACTGCACTTCCTTACTTCACAAAAGACCTAACTGCAGAGAAAAGTTCTCCAATAGTCTTGCTCCAGGGATATGAGGGGAAAGGGTGGAACAGGAGGAGGAAGGGGAAGGAAGATGAAGGAAGAAGAGAACACTAGGTATGAAGCAGCTAAGGGGTATAGAGATGTCTCATGCACTGCTGTCTTCTCTCTGCATGTAGAACTTTAGCTAACAATAAAGTCTTAGTTTAAGTCTATAGTCTTTATTTTTACAACAATACTTGCTTACTCCACTAGATCTGAACCAAGAGTCCCTGTGTAGAGCTCAGGAGCTTGCAGAATGAGTATATGGACACACAGTTTCCCTTCTCTACTCTTCCTTTGCAGTTCAAGGTGGCAACAATAAACTGAGCTCAATTCAGAAGTTTGCACTGTCTTCAATAGGGAATGTAAATTGACCCATCTTTCCAGCTTGTATTTGACCCTCTCCTGTGTATGACATATTTTCTATCAGCACTTATAGAAAAGGTCACCCTCAAGTTAAATGTATCATGGGTACTTCCCCATGAGGGGCTCCTACACTTGAAGTATGAAACAATTATTGTCCTTAATCTATAAAATTTGGACAAGATACAATAAGGATGATTCCAGTTATCTTCATAGATCTTGGGACTGTGACATATTTAAGCAACTAGAGGAAAACCTAAAAAATTCCCTGTCTTGATTAGATGGATTCATACTATATCAATAATGAAGTTTATGCCACAAACTGCTAGCTGCTCACCAATACCTCACATCCAAAGTTACAGGAGAAAATGTTTATTTACCTCACAGTTTGTAGCAGTTTCAGTCCATAATTGGCTGACTCCAAAGCAATTTGTGATGGCAGACAGGCATTGCAGAGAAATAGTTCATGTCAGGCAAAAGGCAGCAAAGAAAGCAAGGACAACCACAGCTTTTTCTATTCTTTATATCTTAACCAGGATACCCAGGGTGAGAAGCACTCACACCCTTACCCTTAGTGTCCTTTAGTCTAGCATTGCACCATGAATCAATCCCAGCATCACATTCTAGATCCAGCCACCTCGGGAAAAGCCCCGCTTATGACAGACTCTTAAAAGCTTTGGGGGTACATCTAAACACAATCCATGACACTATGTCCCTCACTCCCCAAAGATTCGTGCACAACCCTTTATGTAAAAGGAATTCAGTCCATCTCCAAGAGTTGCCAAAATCCCAACAGTTTCAGCACTGCTAAAAAAATCCAAATTCGAAGTCTCCTCTGAGATGTAAGGCAAGCCCTTAACTGCAAACCCCTGTAGGTTATCCTACAGTTCTACTTCCAATATCCCTAGCAATCTGTGGCAGGTTGTGAACTCCAAAGGGCTCAGGGGGCTCTACCCCAATGGCACTGCTGGTGTTTACAGCATCTATAGCTTCTCTTTTGGGTACATTTTGCTCATTCCCTGCCGTTCTCTTCAGGGGGTCCACATTCCTGGCCTCTACAATCTTCTGGGGTCTCCACTGCACCTTTGGCTTCACACAGCTTCAAACACTGCTCTCTCAGGGGCACACAGCCTGGCCCACGAGGCCTCCTCCTATAACCTGGGTGAAAGTCTTTCTGAGCCCACAACCCTTGTATTTTGAATGTACCTAAAATCAATTCCACGTGGCTGACACCAAGGTCTGCAGCCAATTGGAGTAGTAGCCAGGCTTCTTTCTTTCTTGGCTGTAGGAGTGCAATGCCAAAGGAGGAAATCCCAAGGAACAACTTCCCTACACCACCAGCATTCTGGAACATGATCCTTTGGTGCTCTCATCGCAAAACAAATTCTTTCACCTTTGCAACTCAGGGACTGCAAATGCCAGAATCCTGCTGGTTCTTGTGATGTTGTTAGGCCATCTTTTTTATCTTCTTCTAAATTCTTGGCCTTTCCTTGCTAGTCTTTTTATTGACTTATTTCTCCTGTTTCATTTCTGTAGACCCCAACTTTATTGGAGCTTCCTTTCTAGCGAAACTCTCATTTTGAATCATTGTGCTAGGTTCTTTGCTCTTGATTCTCTAAGAGGCTCCAACAGTAGCTATGCCACCACTCATTAGACTGCCCTGAAATTTCTTATGCCAGATTAATTAGTCCACCACCCTTAATCTTAGTCTGATGCAATCTCTGAACACAAGGGAAAATTCAGACAAACTTTCTGCCAAGGTCTAACACAAACCCTCTAGAGTCTAATAACCAATGCAGTCCTTCCAACAAACATCCTGAGCCTTGTCTTTACCAGAAGCATTTCTATCAGCCTTCTGGTGTTCTGACCTATGAGCAGAACCTCCCATACGGAACCACCTAAGGCATTCAGCTCTACTTTCTCAGGTAGCATCTCCAAATCTTTCCAAATTCCCTTCCCACAAGCCAGTTCCAAAGGCCCTCAAGCCACATGGCCAGGTAATGTCATAGAAATGACCCCACTCTCTGATACCAAATTCTGTCTTAGGTACTCTTCTATCATTGCTGAGACAAAAAATATTTGACACCCAAAGTTAAAGAAGGAAAGGTTTATTTAACTGACAGTTTGTAGAGGTTTTGATCCATAATTGGCTGGCTCCAAAGCAGCATGGGATGGCAGACAAGCATCACAGAGGAGAAACAGTTCATGTCAGGCAAAAGGCAGCAAAACAACAAGAAATGACTACAGCTTTTTCCACCCCTCATGTTTTATCCAGGCTCCTCATAGTGCCCTTGAACCTAGCACTGCACTATGGATCAATCCTAGCATCACATACTCTATATTCATCCACCTCTGAAAAAGCTCCTCCAATGACACGAGGTTTTGGGGGTACACCTAAACACAACCCATAATATCTCCCTTTCAGGTGCATGTAACCATGTAACAGACATCTTACCACAAAAAATGAGCTGGATATGGAGAATTCATGGTTGGAAGACAGAATTTCCTTCTAAAAGTCCTCAATAGCCACAGAAAGAAGGGTTCACCTGTTGGCCTGTACACATATACAACCCTGTTAATTGAGCAGTAAACTTCTGTTCCATTTAAGACATCAACTAGGTATGCCTTCTTAGGTGCCACAACTATAACAATGCAGAAAGATACCTTGAAGTAAGTGTTGCCTGAACAAAATCTGAAACATGTAGCATCTGCCTTGTGGCTGACAGCACAGAAAACCTCAGAACTTGGGGAGAGGAACATATATGTTACAACTATCTGTGGAGGGAAGACAACAACTGTAGATCTAGGAGAGGGTGAAAATTGCTAGGGTGACAGTGAATTATTTCTCCTTGCTTTAACAAGGTACTGCCAAAAAAGTATGTTCAAAAAAGAACTACTGGTTTCTAAACAGAAATAACAAAAGGATAGAATAGAGAAACTCAGGGCTTCGAGACTTGAAAAAGCCAACTATTTATCAGCACTGCAAAGTATAAGACATTAAACTATGAATCTGTTAAACATAATAACTAAGTCCTCCAAGGAAGATCTGATTACATTGCTCCCTTTTTTGCACACCTATCTTCAGGTGGGTACTACAAAGTAATAAGCATGAGGCCTAGCAAGCAAAAGTAAAATAAGAGGCCTGCTGTGCCAGCCCTGCCCCCAGGGCAACTGAGATGGCAAAACTGAGACTGGGCGTGGTGCTGGGCGCCTGTAATCCCAGCTCTTGGGAGACTGTAAACAGGCAAATCACTATGCGTCTGATCTAGTAGTGAGACCCTGCACACCCTGTAGACCCTTCCCTAAAATACAGAAACAATAAAATAAGAGGCTTCAGATTGTAGTTTATGAAAGAACTTGGAGAACCAAGATTAAAGAGTAGTAAACTGCCAGAGGATCAAGAAACCAAGCGGGCCATGGCAGTGCATGCCTGTAATCCCAGCACTCAGGAGGATGAGGCAGAAGGATGCTGCAAGTTCCAGACCAGTCTGGACTACAAAGTGAGCTCAAGGCCAGCTTGGGCTGCATAATGAGATCCACTCTCAAAAAGCCAAAAACCAAACAAACAAAAAACAATCAGGAAACTAGGGGCTGGTGAGAGCTGGGCTGCTGAGACAGTTCAACAGTCTAAGCGCTTACCTGGCACATGCCGTGCCTGCCCTGCCCCAGGCATGGTGACACACACCTGTAATCCCAATGCTGAGGAGGCCGAGACAGGGGGATCACTGCAAGTCCAAGTTATGTAGTGAGATCCTGTACCAAATAAATAAATAAGAGATTAAAAAGAAAAAAAGAAGAAAGAAATAAACCAGGCCTAAATATGCTGTGCTTATGAATGAAGCCTCAGTTCTCCAGAAGGGCACATATAAGAGACTCTGGGAAAGGACAGCCTCCAAGGAAGGCAATTTCCTTAACATACACTTCAGACATAGTCCCTGAGAAGAATGAGCAATGAAGAGCCACCTAAAGGTTCAAATTAAGAGTCATTAAGATGAACGTAAGGGAGTAAACAGTATAAAGTTTCTCTGTTAGGACAAGCAATTTTAGAATGCCTATTAGCAGAATCTCACCAGTGATACAGGACAACTGCTGTGTGCTTTCCATTCTTCCCTTTTCTAAACTTTATTATTTAGTAAAATTATACCCTTTAATTTTAGGCAGTGTCTTGCTAAGCCAGTAAATTACTCCAGCTAGGCTTGACCTTGGGATCCTCTTGCCTCAGCCTCTGAGTGCTTGGGATTACAGGTGTGCATAATCATACCAGGCTCTCTGCTCTTTGATTATGAGTAAGAGACAGTTCTTCTGCCGTGGCTCTTCACAAAATATATGAAGAAGAGGCTTGGCTATAACCCAGAAATCCTGGATGCCATGAGTAGATGAGATATGGATTATCTCTTAGAACAGTGTGTGCTCTGTGGGGAGGAAAGGTAACCCACCTGGTGCTAGAGGTGGAGAGAGGCGACTGATACCAAGGGCTTGGAACAATGCTTAGGGTGGTGAAAATTCTACAACTATGATGATATGTTTGAAAATGCTTTTCCCACTCATAGAACTCATAGTTTACTTCATGTAAGTTGACTTCAATAAGTATATTTGATTTTAAAAAATCAGCCTAAATGACAAGGAATCCCTACAAACCTCAATGTAGAGCGGACAAATATCAAGCCACCTCGGTCACGGAGCCTGCTATCAGTGTCCATGCAGAAGAAAGCAAAAAGGCCTTGAACCTGATGACAGGAGAACTTTTTTTTTCTTTCTTTCTTTTTGAGACAGGGTCTTGCTATGCAGTTTAGGCTGGCCTTGAGCTCATGTTGTAGCCCAGGCTGGTCTTGAACTTGCACTAATCATCCTGCCTAAGCCTCCTGAGTGCTAGGATTACAGATCTAACATTTCTTAAAATTCACAGGCAGCCAATGATACTGGGACTGGAAGGTGCATTTTTCGAAATTAAAAGCATTTTGGTACAAGGGATCCATACTAACTTCTCAAGAACTACGAAAGTTACTTTTTAGGACAGGACATCACACTTAGGAAACTTCTAGAAGTGGAATAAAAACAGAGGGGGCTAAGTAAAAAGTTAGGAAAAGGAAACAACCTGCCTCACATATCCCTTTCAGTTCTTAAAAGAAGAAAAAGGATCGGAATAATCCCCCCCCGCAACAGGCATGATAGTGCATCCCTAAAACCATCACTCTAGGAGGTCGAGGCAAGAGGACTACATATTCACCAGGTGAGGTGGCACATGCACACCTGTGATCTCAGCACTCAGGAGGTTGAGGCAGGAGGACTGCTTTAAGTTTGAAGCCAGCCTGGGTGATACAGTGTTTTCAAGGCCAGCATGAACTACATAGCAAATCCTAGCCACTAGACCAACAGGGAACTGTGCCTGAACTACATAGTGACACCCTGCCTCAAAACAAACCAACAAAATGTCTTTAAAAGGGCTGGGGATGTAGCTCAGTAGAAGAGCCTTTGCCTAGCATGTGCAAGATCCTGGGTTCAATTCCCCAGTACTACAGAAAAAATAAATAAATAAATAAATAAATAAATAATGAAATAGCATAGCGCACAAAAATAAACAAACACATAGTGCCTTAAAGTATGTTCCAGAGGAGCCAGGGAGATAGCTTGGAGGTCTAAGCACCTGCGTGGCAAGTACAAGGACCCAGGCTCAATCCCTGGTACTGTATGCCATGCCAGCCCCAGAACCCTGGTACACTGATCCCAGAACTGGGGAGGCCGAGACAGGAGGATCACTGAGTCTGAGCTGCATAGCAAGGCCTTGTAATTAATTAATTAAAAATTTATAAATAGCCAAAAAATTTTTAAAAAGGGGGCAGGGGGCAAGGGGCTGGGGAGATGGCTCAGTAAAATAAGCGTTTGCCTGGCAAGTGCAAGGGCCTGAGCTCAATTCCCAGTTCCACAAAAGAAATGGGTGGGGAGGGGGTGGCCAGATAGCTCAGCGGACTAAAGTGCCTGCTTAGGCAAAGCACAGTGGCCAGGGTTTGATACCCTGCGTGCCATGTTGGCCCTGCCCCTAGGCAGGCTGAGATGGTAATTGAGACTGGGTGTGGTGGCGCGTGTCTATAATCCCAGCGCTTGGGAGGCTGAAAATGGGAGAATCACTGAGTCCGATCTACATAGTGAGACCCTGTACCAAATATATTAAAAATATAATAATAATAGTAAATAAAGTATATTCCATAGATCATCAGGGATCCTTTAGATCCTTCCAGGGAATCTAGAAGGTCAAAACTATTGCCATAATACTACTACAAGCAATATATCCCTGTAAAATAAATCCTTTAACTCTTTTGGGAATATACCCAAAAGGGAAATAGTTGGATCAAATGGAATTTCTATTTTAGGTTTTTGAGGATCCCCATACTGAGTTCTCCAGTAGCTATCCTAGTTTCCGTTCTCACTGATAACACAGAAGAGTTCCTTTTTCTCCCACATTTTCCCTTGCCAACATTTCTTGTTATTAAGCTTGTAATGATAGCCACTCTTTCTGAAAGAGGGAATTTCAGTGTTATTTTGCTTTGTATTTTTCTAACCGCCACCAGTAGTATGTGAACATTTTTTCATATACTTACTGGCCATTTGTACTTCCTATGAGAAGTATCTATTTATCTCAATTGCCGATTTTTTTTTTCTTCAGATAAGAAGAAAACTACTTGCTTTGTAGCGTATGATGATCTTGAATTCACTATGTAGCTTAGGCTCTCAGAGATCCTTCTGCCTTACCTTCCTGAATGCTGTGATTACAGATATGTGCCACCAGGCTCAACAACTGCTGATTTTTTGACTGGCTCTTTTATTTATTTATTTATTTATTTATTTATTTATTTATTTGGGGGGGGAATCCCACGTTTTTGTTTCTTATATATTGCAATATTAGTTTATTACTCTGTCAAAGGAGTAGCTGGCCAAAACTTTTTCCCATTCTGTAGGTTGTCTCTTCACCCTGTTGGTTGTTTCCTTTACTGTGCAGACATTTTTAACTTGACCCATTTGTTGAGCCTTCGTGTTATATGTATAGCTGGGTTCTGTCCTGCCTATACTTATGTCTTCAAGAGTTTTCCCATTTTAGCTTTCAGGAGATGAAGTGTCTTACTATTTAAGTCTTTGATCTATTTTTATTTTATTATTGTGTGAGAGGTATGAGTCTAGATTCAATCTTTTACATGTAGTTTTCTCAACACCATTTGTTTAAAAGGCTGTCTTTCAAAATAGGATACATATACAGCTGCATTCGCTTAATGAATAGACAGATTTGTTCTAATAGTGTTTGTGAACAGGATATCATGTTTGAATCTTGTACAATGAGTAACCGCTAAGACAACAATATGATATGCAATGTATTAATTATTGAAACTGTGCTAGTAATTGGTTTTGAAACTGTCTCATTGCTATTTGTTTCTCAATAAAATTATTTTAAATTCAAAAAATAAAAGGCTGTCTTTTCTCCAGAGTATATTTTTATCCCGTTTGATGGCCAAGTGTGTGTGTGGTGGTGTCCGCTTCCCATGTTCTCTTCCACTGACCCACACATCTGTTTTTGTGTCACCACCATACAGCTTCTAATCACTGTGGCTCTGTAATGTAAGTCCAATTCCTGGACTGGGATGACTCCTATTTTGCCTTTGCTGATCACGATTGCCTTTGCCACTCTGGGTCTCTTTTGGTTCTATGTAAATTTTAGGATTACCTTTTCTAGTTCTGTAAGAATGCTGTTGGCATTTTTATGACGATTATGTTAAATCTGTGTAGTTTTGGTAATATGACCATTTTGATGTATATAAGTGT
>NDGN011413608.1:0-14365 GCA_002564285.1 Tympanoctomys barrerae
TAGTGATCCACCTGTTTACAGCCTCCCAAGAGCTGGGATTACAGGCGTGCGCCACCATGCCCAATCTCATTTGCCTTCTCAGCGCACCGGGGGGAGGGGGAAATGCTGGCACAGCAGGCTTGGGGATGGAACCCCTGGCCCCTTGCACCTGCTTGCAGGTGCTTTAATCTGCTGAGCTATTTGGCCAGCTCCCAAATGTTTTAATACTGACATTAAAATTATAACTGATCTTGAATCCCTGCTACTCAAGGGGCTAGGACAGGAGAATCACAAGTTTAAGCCCAACTTGGGCAACATAGTGAGACCCAGTCTCAAAACAAAATTAAAGTGGGTGAGGGATGTAGCTCAGCACTCCCTAGCTGAATGCACAGTGTGCTGACGCAGGGTTAGGTGGTCGCTAGAGGGCGACCAGGTAGGTCTGGTGTGCTGGGGACAGGCCTTTTTCATGCCGACAGTTGCTGCTTAATTATTAATTGTGCCTCTTCTCTCTCTCAAAAGCATTGCATTTGGATGATAAATAATTTACTAGCTTTCTGGTTTATAGGTAAGACTTTTCTCACAAGGGGGAAAGTGCTTAATATATGCCTAAATTAACCAGGGCCCTACATGTGGGCAGCTCGCAAAGCATTGTGAATAAAAATCACCTGGGGAATTAAAACAGGACACACGGTCTCCCGCTCTATTTCAATTAGCCAGGGGTGTGTGTGTGAGAGACATAGGCATGAGTCTATTTTTTAAGAAGAGAAAATCTCTCCAGGTGGTTGTCAGGTGCAGCCAGGGTTGCGGAGGCTCTTGGGGAACTTTGGGAGGCCTGGCTTTGTCAAGATAAATGGAGGACAGGGAAGGACACCCAAGTGCTGGATGAAACTGCAGTGTGCACAGGGACCTCTCCGTGGCCAGAAAGGGAGGTTCAGGGAGCCTGGTGGGGGTGCCAGACACTGGCTGGGCCTTACTTTGTAGGTGCTGAGGACCTGCAGGGTGTTGCCGGACGCCAGCTTCAGCTGGATCAGTTCTTTATTCTTTGCTTCAATCATCTCCAAGAACTGAGAGTTTTCAATGTTCAGCTGCTGAAAATCAACTTCATGCAGGGCCTCGCCTACCTCTTCCTTCTATAGCTCAGAAGAAAAGAGGGCAATTCAGGGGTGGCTTCTGAAAGATGGGTGCTCACCTTGCAACCTGGTGAGGTTAAGTCTACACCCAGTCATTTAACAAACATGTACTGGGCACCTGCTTGGAACCAGGTGACGGCGCTAGGCTCTGGGGATTTGAGTGAACACCCAAGAGGTCACAGATGACTGAAGGTGCTGAAACCATGGCATATCAGCAGAGCAGTTGGAAACATATGGGCAGGAGGATGCAGAAGCCCCTTGCCTAAGCCAGGGGTCCTTCCCAGGGGCAGGATTGCTTAACCCAGACTGAGAAGGAAGAAAGAGAACCAGACAGCCCCTGGATTCCCCTCCCTCAATTCTGACATGTCTGCAGGGTGGATGTTTTAGTCTACAACGTTCCCTGACCAGGGCCCCACCTCCCTCGGCCCACCAGGCCCAGGCAATCTTGCCGTTGTAGTTGCAGAAGCCCACCATGGGGACTGCTGTAGTTCCCCACCACGGTGCCTGGTTCTTTTCTTTCTCCCAAACAACACTTTCCCTAAACCCAAATGAACCCGTGCCTCCAGCACCAGTGCTCCCATGCTGTTTTCCAAGCCTCTCTGCATTGAGCCTCTGGCCCTTGTTATACTCTCCTGACCCCACTCCCCCGAGGCTTAAGAAGACAGGGCCCACATCCGAGTCAACTCATAGCAGCACACATGCCACCTATCTTCTCCCCACTTCAAGTATGAGGTCCTCTTCAGGAAGTCTGAGCTTCCATGAACCCCTAAGGACCAGCAACTCACCCTCTACAGGCAGCTCTACAGAGGCAAGATTCTTTCATATACTGCACTCCAAACTCCTTCCCTGGCATCCCCAGCTTGCATCTCCAGCCCCAGCCCCACCATCGAGGCCCTTCCCATCCATGTGTTTGCCCTGTTTGCAATTTTGAGCAGCTGGAGACAGCAATCATGGCCCTCCTCTGTATTTGGACCCATGGGTCCCAGGCCTTGCCTGATGCTTCCCATTCCCCTTGACATGATCTTTCATTCCACCCAAACACTAGTTACTTTTTCTTTTTAATTTGTCTGTCTGTCTGTCTGTCTATCTGGTAGAGGGTCTCACTTACTACGCAGCTCAGTTGTAATGATTCTCCTGTCTTGGCCTCCCCAGTGCTGGGATTACGGGCATGTACCACCATGCCCAATTTCAGGGCTGACACCACACAACCAGTGTTCTGGGGCAAGCATGGCATGCAGTACCAGGGAATTGAACCTGGGCCCTTCACTTGCCAGGCAGGTGCTTAGACCACTGAGCTATCTCCCCAGCCCTCTAGTTACTTTCTACAACTCCTCTTTCAAGTATGTTGCTCACACTGGTACACAAACCTACAGGTTGGATCTTCTCAGAACAGAGTAGGGCAAGACCAGCCTTCCTTGGCCTGGGCAATGTGCTTTTAGGAAGGCCACTTGGGCCACAGCACTGCCTCCAGCTGAGCTGACTTCATCAGGTCCTCTGTGGTTGAGTCAGCCTGAACTTGGGCAGATATTTGGAGGGACTGAAGTAGAGGCTCTTGCATTTGGTTTTAGTTATATTTTTAAAATTTTCTCCATCTGTTGAGCTCTTTCTGGATCCTGAGTCAATCAAGCAAGATTCCTCAAACATGTTAATTCTCCTACTTGATTTTGTGTCACTCTCTGTGGTCACCTCTGATACACATGGCAACAGTTACCATTTTTGAACTAATGACAAAAACGTTGAGCAAGAAAAGGATAGAGCTACATATCATTCTGGAGGCCTTGAGCCACATCTGCCTTTTTGCCTTCACCCCATTAGTATCAGCTGCTCAGAGAGTCACCAAACCACAGTGTAACTGTGCCACTCCAGACACACTCCCCCCAAAGTCAACAAGTGTTTCATGAACATCTTTTAACCCAGACCAACCCCATCTGCAGAAAACCCCTGCAGAAAAAATGGTGCAAGTTTTTTTATGGTAGCTATAACAAATGACCACAAACCTGATAACTGAAAATAATACAAATAAATTATTTTATAGTTCTAAAGTCAGCAGTCTGAGATGTTTTTAGAGATAAAATGAGGATGTTGGAAGGGCTGCTTTTCTTCCAGAGGATCGAGGGGAGACTGCTTCCTATTTCAAGATTCCACAGGCTGCCTGCACCCCTTAGATGTTGGCCCCTTCCCCTGTTACAAATCTCATTATTCTGATCTCTGTTTCCTTTGTCTTATTTTCTCTCACAGCTCCCTTGCTCTGATAGGCAGGAAGCCCACATTGGGTCCAGCCAGGTAACCCAATATCATCTCATCTCAACGACCTGAGATTAATAACTTACTATGTGGGACAACTTATTTATGGATTTCGAGGATTAAGATGGGCATGTTATAGGTAGACACTATCATTCAACTGAAGGAAGGAAGGAAGAACCACATACCTGCCTCAACTGTAAAAGCATTTTTTTCCTCTGAACTTTGAGAGAAACATTTTTCAAACGTAATTTATCCTTCATATTATCCTAAAAAGAATAGAGGCATATGTTAATCAACTTTTTCCCAGTTGGTTCGAAAAGTAGATCTGCGGCTGCAAAGCAAACCTTGGCCCTAACATTCGGCCATTTATTCTCAGATCCTTTCTCTTCTGTCCAAGCTGGTGTTATGGTGGCATTCACCTCACTAGTGCCTTAGACCAAGAGGAAACTGAGCCTACCCTACATACCTTTTACATTGCTTTTATTTATTGGGGGGGATAATTGAAATTTAAAACTACTACTCATCAAAAGATCCCTTTACATAAATAAACAGCAAACCACAAAATGGGAGAAAATATTCACAATACTTATCTAGAATAGTGTATATTCAGAATATGTAAAGAACACTTACGATTCAGTAAGAAAGGGCACGCTATACTATAAAATGGACAAAATATTTAGACATCTCACAAATAAAACATACAAATAACAGGAAATAGAATTTTAAAAATACTATTAGAAATTAGAAAAATGAAAAATAAGACCAAATAGGTAAATGCTATACACTAGAATCTCTAAAATAAAAATAATATCAAATGTTGTTGATGATGTGGAGCAACTGGAACCTTCATGTCTTTCTAGTAGGGATACAAAATAGTGTAGCAGGCCAGTCAAATAGCTCAGTGGATTAAAGCACCTGCGAGCAGGTGCAGGGGCCAGGTTTTCAATCCCTAGGCCTGCCATGCCAGCCCTGCCCCCCAGGAGTGTTGAGACAGCAATTGAGACTGGGCATGGTGGTGTGTGCCTATAATCCCAACTCTTGGGAGGCTGTAAATAGGTGGATCACTATGAGTCCAATCTAGTAGTGAGACCCTGAACACCCTGAAGACCCCTCCCTAAAATACAAAAAATAAAAAAATACAAATGAAAAAATAAAATAATGTAGCTTTCAGAAAATACTTTGGCAGCATCTTACATTGTTAAAAACACATCTACTCCATGGCCCTTCATTGCTTTAAATTCAAGATTATTTCGGCAGAGTGCTTCTGTAGCGGACTTTGCTGATGAAAGGATCTCATGATTCTTTGACCTGTTACCCAAAAGAAGCTTACATAGTAAGTTTACTTAAATTCTGATAATTTACAGAATTTTTATTACTCATTATGTTAGCATTAACAGCCCTACTTAACTGTTCCCAGGACCAAATCTTGACATCCTGTCACGTCTCTGGAAATGAAGGCATTATGCCGCCATTCTCCTCCCTTCCCCGTGCTAAGAGGAGGTCCATCTCCCTATAATAAGGAAACACACTGGGGCCTGGGAGATGGCTCAGTAGAATAAGCGCTTCCCTGGCAAGCACAAGGATCTGAGTTCAAACCCCAGTTGCACAAAAAAAAAAAAAGGAAACACAGTAAGCTTGAGATCTACCTGTCCTGCTCCACACAGCCACCTGACTTGCTCTGCCTCACACCCTTTCCAAGAAAATACATTAAATCTTGAAAAAAAATAACAATAATGAAAAAGAGGAAATCAGCTGAAGATATTCTACTATTCATCCAGCCTAATTGATTTTAGCCTTGGCAAGCATGCATTTTAAACATGCACATACAAAGTAAACCCCAAACACACACACTTTGGGGGATGCAAGGAACCTAGATATGTGGGCAGGCTTCCTGGGGGATCACACGGAGCTCAGCGGCCTCACGTGGGTCATTTCTGGTTGCTGCCGTGTGACTCCGGTCCCCCTTGTGGAGCTCTCACACCTGCCGACTCACCCTGCGGTGGTTCATGTCTTCAAGGTACTTCATCACTTTCTGGGTAGCCAAGATACTCCCTTTCTTCTTGGATATGGTTTTTAGAATATCCTTTTCGAACTCATGCACTGCTTTCTGAACTTCAATCCATCGAATTTCAGCTTCTTCGATGATTGCCTAGCAGGGGCAGCACACGAAGGAAGGTAGTTTGGAAACTTCTCCAGGAGGTACCCTCCAGGAAGGATGTGCCCACCGAGGCCCCCTTGTATCTCAATGCATGTGTCTTCTTAGTCTCAGACAACATCTTAATATCCAAGCCTGACTAGTGAGGAGTATTATTAGAAAGCCTGACTCACAAAAGTTAGTTTCCATAAAAGAGGAGCAAAGTAATAAAAATAAAGTAAGTTTCAGATATCTTGTACACGTGTATTTCTATACCTGGAATAGTATTTATCCTTTGTACCTTAGGTTACATACAAATACCTGAATGATATTTTTATCATGAATTACAGTTAAATCTGAGTTCATCTAAGAGATGAACTGGTGAGGAGCTAAAGTATTCTTATATATTTCTGTATTTTTTAAAAAAGATATTCTAAATAAATGTATAAATGGACTCTAATGCTAAATGAAATGCCCCTTTAGCTTTTCTGTATTTCCTGTTTTAAAATGTTCAACAACAAGTTCAAATAAACACACACACCCTTTTTTTTTTTTTTTTTTTTTTGTACTGGGGAGTTAACACAGGGCCTTCACACTGAGGTACCCGAGTCTTTTCTTACTTTTTGTTTTGAGACAGAGTCTCTTTAAGTTGCTACATTTCCCAGGCTGGACTCAGAGCCTTCACAGTATTTTAAGGGGTAAAATGAAAAAATATCTGGCTGCAAACCAGGAGAACTGATCCTCAGTCTCCCACCTCTCCCCAGCCCCATCGTCCTCAGGGGCAGGAATGTCAGTCACCTCACATGTTGCTTTCAATGTGATGTACTCCTGTCAGTCGCTTCCAGTGGGATCCAGGCTCGTAAGACATCAGGGGTAAACTCTTTGACGTGGCTCTCAAAGTCTTTTTGCCATAGTCAACCTGATTTGCTACTGCAGCCCACAAAACACGCTCTTTAATCAAACCAGCCTCCTCCGGGTCATGAACTTGCCATGCTCATCCCCCCGCCCCTCCACTTCCTTGCTCATGTCATCCACCTTACCCAGGGTTCCCTTCTTTCCCATTATTGAAACAAATTTCATCCTTCTTCCAGGTCTTGCCAAGGTCTGTATGTACCTCCATTTTGACCACTGCAGCCATGCTTGACATGTACACCACACTACTATCTACCAGGTAGAACAATGCTACCAAATCCTAAGTGTCCTTAACTTGCTAGAATTTGACAGTGAATGTTTGGAAAGAGAAAGAAGAGGGCAGAGGTTCAAAGGGAAAGAAAGAGAAAGGAAAGTTTGGCTTCTATGACTCAGGGGCTTTACCAGTGGGAGATATGAGTCCACTGACATGGCCATTTCAAGGCAATGAGTGTGATCCCGCGCCTGTCCACCTTTTAGTGGGAAAGCAGATACAAAAGCTGAGACTATAAGTTTCTATTTTTCATGTAACATGGCTCTCAAATGCAAGCCAACAACTTCATGCCTTGGCACGTGAATTAAAGGGAGGCATCTTCTTGGGAGGAAATCTGACTTTGTTGGACCCATCAAGAGATGCTATGTTGGCCTCCAACAGGAGAAGACCTGTGATCATGCATGATGTATAGGCAGGGCGACAGGGATTTTCCCACCTACTTCACCGACTGTATTATTTTGTCAGTTTTTGAAGACACTCATGGTTTTTTTTTTTGTTGTTTTTTTTTTAAGAATATGTATCTTGGAGACAGATGCTAAAATATTTGCACATAAAAGGTATGTCTAGGGTTCGTGTGATGGTTGGCTGAGTGTGTCAAGCTGCGTGAGAGCTCAACTAAATCAGCTCAGCAACTCCATACTTTAGAGGGGACTCTTACTCCAGAAAGAATGGCTATCATCAAGAATCAACCAATAACAAATGCTGGAGAGGCTGGAGGGGAAAAAGGAACTCTTCTTCATTGTTCCTGGTGGGGATATAAACTGGTACAACTACTACAGAAAACTAACACTAAAACTAAAAATTCCCCTCCTAGGTATCTTCTCAATAGAGTTGAAGACATCGTACCACAATGATGTATGCATACCCATGCTTATAACAGCAGAATCATAATAGCTAAATCTTGGAAGCAACCTGGATGTCCACCAGCAGATGAATAGATACAGAAAATGTGGCATTTATACACAATAGAATACCTCTTTGCCAGGACTAGTCAAATAGCTCAGTGGATTAAAGCACCTGCAAGCAGGGGCAGGGGCTGGGCTTTCAATCCCTGGGCCTGCTGTTGAGACTGGGCATGGTGGCATGCACCTGTAATCCCAGAATTTAGGAGGCTGTAAACAGGAGAATCGCTACGAGTCCAATCTAGTAGTGAGTCCCTGAACACCCTGTAGAACCTTCCCTAAAATACAGAAAAAAACTAAATAAAGAATACTACTCGTCAAAATAAAAAAGGATAAACTGGAGTCATTATGGCACCCTGAGACCATATAATGTTAAGTGAAGTAAATCAGACACTGAAGCTTAAATATCTCATTGTTTCTCTTATTTGAACAGACAGTGTAATACAGAAAGTACAAGATAAAACACAGACAATAAGAAAAAGAAAAAAAAGTTCTTATAATCCAGCATGGATAAAGTATCTAAAAGTGCAACTTGATTTAGTATAATCATCTTATATATTTTATATAGTTCTTAGCTGGTCAGCCCGTGTATTAATCTCTATGATAACTAACTTTATAAGGACTTATAAGATAAATAATCTGGTGCTGACAAAAAAAAAAGCAGAATGGTGGAGGGATAAAGGAAAAAAAATGAGATGTGTTACACACATGTACCAATTCCCCACAAGAATGTAATCATTTTGTACTACAAACATATACTCATAAAAATTATTTTTTTTAAGTTTAAAATTTGTTGCCTCTTCAAGCAAGTGGTAAGTTCTGCAAACGTAGGTCCATACCCTGTCTTATTCTACTTGTGTTTCTTCCAAAACACCAATGGTAGCATGGATACATCACAGGTACTTCTCAATGAGGTGGAAGAAGGAGACATGGGTACCTCGTGGTGCTGCAGGTCCCGTTCAGCATTAGCCCTCACATGCCTTATTTCATCCTTGGTGTCTTCCAGCTCTTTTTGTACAAGATCGAGTTTCTGGTCAACAGTAAGGCCCACCAAACGTTCGGTACCTGGGCGGGACTTAGATTTATGCCGGCCTTTTAACTGCAACCCAAGAAAACAAAGCCATGGTCAAGGAGGACTTAGTAATTAAGCAGCCCAAGGTGGGTATACAAATGACTCCTTAGGCATGTTCAACATTGCCCTGAATAATCCCAGGAAAGAAAAACTCATTGTGAAATGATGCTAGGTATCAAGCCTAAGGTACCATTTATTTCATAAGTCTACGGCCCTGCACTCAATGCTATAAAAGCCTATGTTTGACTGAAATGAAACAACTTGAGGACAGAAACACTGGGAGCCCACTATACATCAGCATTCACTTAAGGTCAGAGGAAGTTAAGAGCACAGTGGTTCCTCTCAAGGCACGATGCTTAATAAAACAGAAAATAAACAAAAATCTTGGATAATTTAGGATCTAAGGCAAAGGTCACCAATGGATGATACAGGAAATGGGTAGGCTTCAAAGTGGGCTTGACCCTACACAAATAGACCCTTTGAGGCGAGGCCCCACATAGAGACCGCTCACTCCTTTATGTAGCTGGCCAGGCCTTGAAAAGAATTGAGTCTCCAATCATGTGTACCTGTGGAAATTCTGCTGCTGAAAGTTTAGCATCTGAGATCCATAAAGAAGGCTGATCCCTTGTTTCCAGTTTAGCATAATATTTCTCAAACATCTCTGTCTCTCTTTTTAGACCAGAGTTTCCATAGCTGCAAGACAGAGGAAACTCAAATAAGTTCTACTTAGAAATTTACACTACAAATAACTAGTCCTAAGCATTTATTGGCCATGTGTGACCTTCCTCAGGATATACAGCCTCTTAGTGTTTTACTCTCTTCACCTGTTAAATGGAACTAAAAATAGTGCCTACCTTTTAGGGTACCAGCAAAGAATGCAAGATTGCAGGACAGTTCTTGGCCATGAAGTAAGTGCTATTTAAGACTTTGATACCTTTATTATTATGTTTAATGAACTTTAAAATCCAGAACACTGGTATTAAATTGAAAATTCCTGTTACTGTTTTTATCTTCAAATATCATCTAACTCATTTGTGAAATTCCTTCTAAGTTACTACTTTCTTGAAGCCATACATACCCACCATCTTCAGATGTTTCCTTTAGCTTATATTTCTTAGCTCTTTTATTTCCTATCATAAACTGTAGAAAACTGAACATTTTAAAACAAATGGATAATAAACATAGTTGATCCTATCTAAGCCAAGATTATGACTTTTTTAACTTCTCAACTGTTCATATATGCAACTTACATGTTTTCTATACATATGTGTGTGATAGTATACACATCTGTATATGAGGAGTGGCTTTGACATTTTCCTGTATTACTGCAGTAATTCCTGCTAGGCTGAATTAGATTAGGAAAGAAAGTTGACCTGAGAAAAGAAAATATGAAAATGTCTTGCAAGCCAGGTATGATGGCTGCACACCTGTAATCCCAGCAGTCTGGGTGTCTAAGGCAGGAGGGCTGCAAGTTCAAGCCCAACCTGGGCAACTTAGTGAGGCTCTGTGTCAAAAAGGAGCTGGGGATGAAGCTCAGTGTGAAAGCCCCCAGTATCACACACACACACACACACACACAGAGCGTCTTGCTTTTTCAGCATATACTGTTTCCAGTGTAGCTGGAGTTGCTTCCGAGTCTGAATCTGAGTCCTAGCGTGAGCATTCCGTAGCTGAATGAACGTAAGAGACTTTAACCTTTGTGCATTCCTAAGTCTGCTGTACTATATAAGGTCATACCTGCACAACACTTGACACAGTATAAGTAACCAAAATGGCATTTATTAGAATAATATCTCAGTTCTGGACTACAGTATAGATGTAAAGAAGTAACTCTATTAAATGGCCAGAGCTTAGATTTTCTGTGTGAGTCCAGTAAGTTGTACAATTACAATTCACCTCTACTACATTATGCAGTCTTAATATCCACTTTACCTACTATAGTAGATATAAAACAGACTGGGAAAAAAAAAAGAAAAGAAAAGAAAAAAAGAAAGCAGAATCCTGGCCAGCATTTTTACTATCTGAAGGTTTACACCCTGCTTCCAGCCCATGGCTGCCTCACAGTAAAATAATCTCAGTAGCTTCTTGTCTATCCTGGTGCCACATTAATTGTACTGCTGAATCTTAGCATTAGAAAGGGCCATAGAGGGCACAGGGCAGAACTGGGAAGGCGCTAGGCACACGGAGGGCACCAGGCCCACACGCGGCTAAAGCTCTAGCTTCACTCTTACCCTCTGGGCTTTCTACACCCGGCTCTGCCCCCTCCTCCCCCGCCCCCAGCCTATCCTGATCTATCAACCGTATTAACTCCGGGGTATCCCCGAGTGAGGCCTTGGAGCCACGTCTGAGAGAGGGTGCAAGGCGAGTAGCTGCAGCCTGCAGAGGTCTGCGGACCGGTACCTGAGTTCCTCCACCAGCCCACACAACTGGATAACCGGCAGCGACCTCTCCTCCCCCGTCTGGGAATCGGTGTAAACACTGTCGGAATCTTCCTCAGTCATTCTGGCCCTAGCTAAGGCAGACCTTGGCTAGCAGCAGCTAGTGCTAACAGAGGTGCGTCACTCCCTGCTGCACGTTGCCAGGACAACCGGACGCCAGCAGAAAGGGGAGGGGCTTCTTAAGACTCCGCCCAGCCCCTCGCTTGCTTATCCTTGCGCTGATTCCAGCCAGCCAGGTTGTTGGCCTGGCCGAGGCACCTGAATGCTTTCAGTTTCGCTTTCTTCAATCTGATTTTATTGGTGCATTTTAGATTGCATAATGATGACATTTATCATAGAGAATTTGTACCTGTACATGAAATAACTTGATTTTCCTTTTTACCATACCCCCCACTCCCTTCAACCCCTCCTCCCCACACCACTTACAAAAGCCAAATAATTTTTTTTTTCCCGTTACTGGGGATTGAACTGAGGACCTTGTGCATGCAAGTCAGGTGCTGGTGCTGCTGAGCTGTCTTCCCAGCCCAAGCCAAATAATTCTTAAATTGATATTAATAATAGCAACTAGATTTGCTCAGCACTTGCTACATCTCACACTGCCTTAGGCAGTTTATGAAAATCCTTACATTGTAGCACCATCCATTTTTCTATCCATTCTACACACCAGAAATCTGAATTTCAGAAGTTAATAGAAGTCAAGTGTCTTCTCTTCCCGCATCCCACCTTGAGGTCTCTGCTGCTCTATCTACGCTACCTGAAGTCTCTCTTAGATATCAGCATCTTGCATTTCTGGAGGAAAAAATATGTGGCTAATTATAAAATGATTATAAATTCAAAAGACAGATCTAAGTAGACACCGCTGTCTACTATGTCCTTAACATCATTGTGTGGCAAAGACCATTCGACCCCTACAGCGCTCCCAGTTAACAGAGAACTAGCCCCCAAGCAAGCTGCCAAAGAATGATAGTACCCGCATGTTTAATGCCGCTGTATGCTAAGGAGTGATTAAGATGGTAAATTTTATGGTTTGTGGGTTTTTAAAAAAAAATTTTATGTAGTTAGTACAGGGTCTACAGAGTCTCTCTCATCACACAGATCAGACTCATAGTGATCTTCCCGTTTTCAGCCTCCCAAGCGCTGGGATTACAGGTGCGGGCCACCACACCCAGTCTCAATCTCGATCTCAGTGCGGCCCCCTGGGGCAGGGCTGGCATGGCATACCAGAGATGGAACCCCTGCCTGCTGAGCCTACCTATCTGGCCCACCCTTATATTTTGTGTTTTTTAACCTCAATTTTTAAACAATGTAAAACAATGTAATATTTTTGCTTGGTAAGTGCAAAGTTCAGTGCATACATGTAATGTGTTACTAAATTTGAATATTTTTAAGATTGAAATTTACTTTTGTGTTTGTTTGACAGTGATATGTATATATTTAAATTTATTTTTATTTTTTATTTTTGGTAGAACTGGGGATTGAACTCAGGCCCTTGTGCTTGCCATGCAAGCACTTATTCTACTGAGCTATCTCCCTGGCCCCAAGAGTGACATATATTGATTCCTTCATTTCAGCTCAGTGAATTCTATTTTGGAATTACAACCTCTGGAACTGTAAAAGAATAAATTTGTCTTTAACCCGCAAAAGTCTTGATAGTATGTTGAAATGGCCCAAGAAACCAATACATCTAAAATTAAAGAACATGAAATGAAATGATTTAAAAACTGAGTTGAGTTGAGCACACTGGCACATGGCTTGGGTGATTTATAGAGACTGTATATCAATAAAACAAAACAAAAAGCCCTCAGTTGATCCAAAAGAAAGTAGAGCGAGAAGCCGGGCTTGGAGCTGCATGTCACTCTAGGAGGCTAAGGTGGGAAGATCAAAAGTGTAAACCCAGCTCACCTCAGCAACTAAGTGACTTTATTAGGCCCTGTCTCAAAATTTCAAAAAGAAATGTGAATGGTTGGAATGCACCTTAGTGTCTAGGCAGAGAGAGGGAGAGAGAGAGGGATGGGGAGGGAGAAGAGAGAGAGAGAGAGAGAGAGAGAGAGAGAGATAAAGGAAGAAAAGAAAAAAAATTAAGAAAAGACTTAAATCTAACATGCTACTTACTGGTAATAGATGAATACTTTCCTCCTAATATCAGGAACATGACAAGAATATCTACCCTTACCTCTTTTACTCAACATTGTATAGGAGTATTCTAGCCAGTGTTATAAGTCAAGAAAACTAATCAACGATGTCCATATTATAAGTGATGAAATTAGACAATGATTATTCACAGTTTGCATAATTATATATGTGCAAAATCCAGTTGATTCTACAGAAAAAGTTACCATAACGAACAAGTGAGTTTAACAGCATTATAGGGTATAAAATTGACATACCAAAAATCAAATATATTGCAATATTACAACAATAAGCAGTTGGAAAACTAAAATAAAAATAACATCTTCAATAGCAACAAAAGACATATAATTCTCAGGTAGAATCAGATAAAACATGTGCAGAATTATACGTTGAAAACCAAAACACTGCTGGTAGAAACTAAAGGAGATACAAAGGAAAGAGACATACTATGTTGATTGGTCAGGGTAATTACTATTAGATATCATTTCTTCCAAACTAATCTATAGATTCAAAGAAACTATAATTAAAATACCATCAGGGGCTGGGAAAATAGCTCAATGGCATAAGTGCCTGCCTGGAAAGTGTAAGATCCTGAGTTCAATTTCTGGTACCAAAAAAGACACCTCCCCCCCCAAAACCAAACAAACAAAATCATCAGAATATTTTATAATTGATAAGCTTGTTTTAGTATTTATAGGAAAATCTAAAGAACAAAGAATTACTAAAACAGCTTTGAAAAAGAACATAGTTGAAAGATTTGCATTATGTGACTATTAAGACTTACTATAAAGCTACCATAATTGAGAGAACAAGATAGTGTGGCATTTGGTGCCATGTGGACAAATAGATCAATGGAAGAAAATATTTCAGAAATAGACACACATAAATGAGTCAAGTGATTTTTCTTTTTTGCAGTATTTGATTAATTTTATTGAGAAAGAAATAGCAATGAAGGGCCAGCCAAATAGCTCAATGGATTAAAGTGCTGCAAGCAGGTGCAGGGGCTGGGGGTTCGATCCCGGGCCTGCCATGCCAGCCCCGCTCCCGGAGGCACACTGAGTCACCAATTGAGACTGGGTGTGGTGGAGCGCGCCTGTAATTCCAGCTCTTGGGAGACTGTAAACAGGAGAATCACTACGAGTCCGATCTAGTA
>NDGN011413635.1:0-10482 GCA_002564285.1 Tympanoctomys barrerae
CCCTGGTGAGCTGAGCTGGCCACACACACACACACACACACACACACACACACATAAATAAATTAAAAAAAGATTTGATTCAGATATGTCATCCTAATTGTTAAGAACATTATTTTAGTTACAAATATTCTGACCAATGTGTAAGATGGCTTTCTCTTTCTTCAACTTATTGTCTAGTGTACCTATCAGTTGCTAAAAAGAATTTAAGAATTTCTAATTCTGATTATAGATTTGATTCCCTCAGCTTCTACTTTTGCATATTGATGGTCTCATTAAAAACATATGCAGTTTGGGACTGGGGAGATGGCTCAGTGGTCTAAGTGTCTGCCTGGAAAATGCAAACATCTAGGTTCAATCCCCTATACTACATGCTGTGCCAGCCCCAGGTACCCAGCTGACTACTGAAACAAGGTGGGGTTGCACACTCCTGTAATCCCAGTGCTGGGGATGCTGAGACAGGAGGATCACTATGAGTCTGAGCTGTGTATCAAGACCCTGTACCAAATAAATAAATAAATAGATTTAAAAATGCATAGTTTTTTAATTTGCTTTTGATGAAATGATTGTTTTATTTCTATGTAATTGTTTATCATTGATAACTGTTGAATTGAAATCTTTGTTGTAAAGTTAATATAGCTACTTTATTATTGCTATTACTGTTTACATGGAATTTCTTTGACCCATATACCTTCAAGATAGATGCATTTGCATATTTATATTTTTTCTTCTTATAGACTGAGTTTAGATTAATCTAACTTTTTATTTTTATTTTATTTTATTTTTTTCTGGCTGAACTGGGGATTGAACTCAGGTTCTTGTGCTTGCCAGGGAAGTGCTTATTCCACTGAGCTATCTCCCTGGCTCTAATCTAACTTTTTAAATTCTGGTAATATCTGCCTTATAATTAAATTATGATTCCCTCATATCTAGTTGACTTATTGATGTGCTTGACCTTGGGTGTGCCATTTTATTATTTGCTTTTTAAGTTCATCTTTGGTTTTCATTGTCTATTTTTCCTACTTTATAAAAGTGTCAGAATTCTATTTTTGATTGTCCTTTAAACTATGTATCTATGCTACTTTTTCAGAGGTTGAATGAAGGATTATAATCTATGCCCAACTTCCAATAGGCCCTTTTCAACTTGTGTTACCTCATATGTAAGGCAGAAACTTTGAAATCATGTAGGTTCCTATTCTTTCCCAGCTTTTATGTGATAGTTGCTATACATGTTGCATTTTTTGCATTAATTGCTTATAAAACAGAAAAAAATAATTTGATGTTTGGTTTAAACTATTATAGGTATTATTAAATGTTAAGAGAAGCAACAAAACATAACAAAGATGTTTCACTTACCCATTTAATTACTACTTCTCCTTTTGTCAATCAAATTTCTGTATCTTTGGCAAAGAACCCAAGATACACACTTAGAAAGAAGAAAGATTTATTATGGGTCATGGTTTTAGAGGTTTTAGTACATGAAGAGGGAGAGGGAGAGAGAGAAGGCCCCAGTATTCCCTTCAAGGACTTCAAGGGCACTCTCCTAATAACCTACTATATCTACTTCCTAAAATTTCCCCTTCCCAAGAGCATCACTCTGGACACCAGTTCTTTAACACATGGCTTTTTCGGGACATTAGAGATTCACACTATAATACCCATGTTCTTTGTTTCTTTCTTAGCTTTTGTGTTTTGATATTTTATAATTTCTCTAGATTTAAAAGTCTTCTACTATCATTTTTTGTGTTAATGAATCTGTTGGTGGCATTTTTAAACTTTTACATAAGAATATCTTTACTACTATTATGCTCTTAAAATCATTTTACTTAGGTGTAACTGACATACACAAAGCCATAGAAATTTAACATAGACTTTTTAGGTCTGGAGATAATGGCAAACTGAAGTCATCAAATCACATTCAGTATCAGGTCCATGAACATACGCATCTCCACCCTCCTTTGCTGTCCACCCTCCCTCTTTTTGTGGTAAGAACATATACAATCTATCCTCATAGAAAATTTTTAAGTATAAAATATACCATTATTAATCGTGGGCTCCATGTTGTATCACAAAGCTCCAGAATTATTTACTTTGTATAATTGAAACTGGGTTTCACTTGACTCACAATGTCTCATATCCCATGACAGCCCCTCAAAAGCACCATTTTATTCTTTTTTTTTTTTCGGAACTGGGGATTCCACTAAGGCCCTTGTGCTT
Source organism: Tympanoctomys barrerae (assembly GCA_002564285.1). Taxonomy (NCBI): domain Eukaryota; kingdom Metazoa; phylum Chordata; class Mammalia; order Rodentia; family Octodontidae; genus Tympanoctomys; species Tympanoctomys barrerae. Next base: position 2,215 of record NDGN011413635.1, read on the forward strand.
GCCAGGGAAACACTTACTCTACTGAGCCATCTCCCCAACCCAAGTACCATTCTATACTGTGCTCATAGATGTTTAACTATTTCAGATTCACATGTGAGTGAGAGCATGCAGTATTTGTCCTTTTGTGTACAGCTTGTTTCACTTAACAGAGTGTCCTCCAGGCCCACCTATTTTATCACAAATGACTGGATTCTCTTTCTTTCTTTCAATATCTGCCTTTATTTTTGAATTGTATTCTTGCTCTTCTTATTGGATATAGAATTACGGTTTTGGGGACTTTTCTTATGAACACTCTGAATATTTCATTCTACTCACCTTGTGCCCCCATAGTTCCTCAGCTTTGAATTCCTCGTATTTTCTATGTAATGTAATGTTTTCCTTTCTGCCTTCAAAATTACCTTTATTCAGTGCACTTGTTATGATGTGCCTTAGTAGGGCTTTATTCACTTTAATGTAATTGGTATTCATTAAATGCCTTGAAAAGTAAAATGCTAAATAATGAAATTTATACTTAATTATAGAAGACTATAAACACTTGGGAAATAATTTCACAACAAATAATTCTACAAACCTATCTTTATTTGACTTTAAGTTTTGTAAAACTTATTTATATCAGTAAACTTCCAAGCCTTAAGTACACTCTGAAAACAAATGTTGGATAAAGTACATATAAAAATACATTAAAAAAATTCAGGTCATTGTCAAGCACTGCAGCTGAAGCTCCCAGCCTGGCTGCTCTCTGTCTTTTCTTATCACCTATCTGGTATCACACACTGGCCATCTGCTTTTCTTCCCTAAATTTTCATGTGCTATTGCATTGACCTGGAGTGGTCCTTTTCCACTTCATTCTTTCCTTGAATGCATGCATGAGTTACATTGAATCCTGTCTGAATCATTTAGTAAGATCAAATAGGAAAAGTAGTTTGTGTTCTTTTTTCTTGCTTCCACAATGTGCATACTTATTCTTCTATTTGTAATGTGGGGTGTATTGACTAGTCTCCTCAATACATTGGAAATTCCACTGGAGCAAAAAACGTCTTTCTTTCAACTCTGTATCTGTAGGACCTAGTATAGCATCTAGTGGCTAGTCATCACAGAATAAATGTTTAATAAAATCTGTTAGAAGCTAAAAATAAAAAGAATTCAGGTCAGAAAAAAATTTACTCAGAAAATATACATACCTTCCTTATCAATCACTGAGGTTACAATGAGAATTTTTTGATGAACAGTGAATCATGGAGCAAGACTGGCCATAGCTTTTCAGTTTATCTTGTCCAAAAATGCTTAATTTCTTGATTTCCAATATACTATTCCTTCCACACAGTAATTCTTGTTCAGGTTTATTAATATCTCCAATGAAAACCTCACTTTCAAACTCAAGATGGCTCAAACTATCACATCTCTTAGCCAATTTCAAATATTCTCATTGTCCTATTCATTGTCACAGTAAATATAAGTAATACTGCCACACCTGTCTTGTTCTAGTGATTCTCATATGTATGGAAGAAAATTGGTGGGATGCTAAATTAGATTTTAAGAGGCCAATTATAAGACTTTCTAAATTGTCCCTTTTAAATTTTCCCTAAGTTTCACCATTGATTCAACTAATTTGGAGTATATAATCAGGCATTCCACATATATGACTGGCCCAGAAAAAACTGACATTGATTTAAATTGCTTTAATAATAGCAGTTCTTGCACAAAGGAGAGCATGTAATATTGTTCTTCCACTTAAGTCAAAGGAGATTTCACAGCCAGAATTGATGGTATTTTCTGAAACCAGGTTTAAAATTCCTGACACTGGCAAGTGGCACAATGTGATATTCACTCTTCTAGAAATATGTACTAAGATGGATGTCACCATACCACCACTATTACCCCAAGTCAGAGCACTTTCTAACACTCTGTGTGAGACTGTCCTTGTCATTTTCATCTTTCAATCAAAGCTTTCACTTTCCCTGAACCAAGTTACCAGATTTCAAAGTTTAAAAAATATCTTCATAAAATATTTGCAGGTAATGTGCATCAATAGCTGTCTGAATTCTGATAAATAAATTATATTTTTTCTTAAAAATGAATTATTCTCTCAGGAAACACATCAACAAAAAGAATATCTCTCTGTCTGATGGTTCCAAGAAATCATAATATACTAAGAGGCTAAAACTACCACAAAAAAATTAAAGTTAAAAAATAGTGGATAAATCTAAGCCTCTTCCAAGGAGTCTAAGACAGAAACACTATTTCCCAAGTTAATTATTTATGATTAGCAAACATGATTTAAAATTAGGACGATTGGTAAATGGATGCAACTAGAGAACATACTCTTAAATGAACTCAATCAGAACCGCATGTGCAAACATCATATTGTCTCCTTAGTGTGAGAACCTGAAAGAGAAAAATGGAATCTGAAAGGTGCAGTAGACACCAGGAAAGGGGAATGAACTTATTCAAAGGAAAGAGTTACTGAATTGAGGAGAAAGGCAGGAGAAGGAGCAGGGGAAAGAGATTCATCTATGTATGTAGGCAGGATGGTTTGGACAACTGTACTGTGCATTTCTGCTGGTCCATGAAAAGGAGCAGTTAATGCTTTGATTTGTTTCATCTCCTTTTTTCAATTGTTTATCCTTTTTGTCTTCTTAATTTCTTATACATTTTTGTCTTCTAATTTTGCATGCATATATCTGGTAATATGAATAACTGCTTGGAAGACAACATTGTGCATTACAAAAAATACTGGGAAATTCAGATTATTAAGGGAAAAAATCTATATCACTTGTAATTTTTTATGTTTTAATTCTAATTTGTACTCTAAAAATAAATATGTTAAGACAATGTATCAAATAAGATCTATTTTGATATATTAAAGATGAAATTATATACAACTCAACTGTTTCTATGCTTATTTAATGACAACTTTCTCTGGTTTAGTCTATAATATCTTTTTAGACTATATAATAGCTTATTATAACTTTATATCCCGCTATTGTTGAAGCACCAAGTGCCAAACCTGAAATTCAAAGGGCTTTGTTGCAAGAAGGCAGGAGCTGGCACAGTAAATAACAAGGCCATCTCAGTCTTCTCTGCTCTCGAGGTTTATCTAGCTCCAGTTATCCTAGCAATTTTCTGTTCCAATCAGAATGGGTCATGGGAATGAAAATAACCACAGATGAGGTTTGCAGGAGTCTCAGCATTTTCCATTTCATGAAGTGTGTGGGACTGGGGCACTGGGGTTAGCTTTTTCCTCGGTGTAGGACTTCCTCCTGCTGAAAACATAGAATGAAAACATAGAATTAAATGAAGTTCTTGGAAGGATTTTGGGATATGGTTGCATGATAAAGACAGTGGTTAAATTTGTATTTATAATAAATAGTGAAGACTATGCTTGAAATAATACATGGAATATAGCTTAAGTATCATGTTTATTAGTTTATTTGAATTTCAAATTCCACATCCTTCCCTACCTGCATTCTGGGCAGAAGATGTTCTAGTGCCGAATCAATTTTGAGTCTATTATAGTTCATGTGAGGAGGGTGATATGATCTATTTGATGCAGGCCCTGGTTTGACCCATTCAATTATTATGTCTAGTGACAATTTCAAATCCTTTACTTTCTATTTTCCAAGCTTGTATCTATGCATTTTTGACTAATCATATTCTTCCTATAATAACAGATACATAATACTGTGTGATAATACTGAAGAACAAAGCACAATGTAGAAATGATGCTCTATTCTCTGAAAAGGAAATGCCATCATAGAGAAAAACTGAAGTAAGAAGGAATATAGGAACCATTGTGACAGAAAATAAATATTGTTTGAGGATCAGCAGGGGGCACTAAGATACCACAGGAAACACATAGACCTCTAATGTTCATAAATTATTTTTCTTATACTTTAACTTCAACTTGATAACACTATAAACTCTGTGCTTTTTATCTTTATTATAGTTGATAGTGTGTCTTTTCTTTTTAGCCCTCAAAGTGTAGGTGCACTTAACAGAGTTTTGATCTACCAAGCTTTTTCTTTTAAATAATATTCCTCTTCCTTATTTGCATTCATGTTTGCTTCTCATTCAGCATTCACATGCAGCGCCGTTTCCTCCCTTTGACAAACATAGAGTAATTAGGATTTTTCACAGACAAGTGATTATCTAATAAATGACCTTCTGCAGGCAGCTCTATTAACATGGAGCAAAGGATGTTTACTACAAACAGTGGCCAAGAAGAAGGTGCAGAGGGAAGACAAGCTCTGCATAACCAGCGACTTCTTCAGCTCTAAGGATAATGAAGGCATTTACTGAACTAGTGGATCTGCACTAAAAATAATTATAACCCTGACAGGACTCTAAAATATAAACACAAATTATGATTGGCTGTTGCAACACTTCATTAATTCCATGGAAGTCCAAGGATAAGGTAATAATGCTTATATTCACATGAGACTTGGCATGCAGGGAAAAATGCAAATAAATAGAGAAAGGATAAAAAGGTTACAGGTTAATTTTCATATGTCTTCTCTGATTCCATTAGCAGTTAAAAGGTGAAATTATTATGCCATCTAAACACAATATTTTTAAATATATTGTTGTGAAGGTATAATTTTTTATAAAGCAAATTGCTGCAGTATTTGTTGAACAGACTTTTGGCTGTTCCTTTTTTTCTATGTATTTTCTAATTTAAAAATATAACTTGAAAATATAGTTTCCTTTGGGTTATTCAGGCTATCAGGCTTAGTGAATGATCTTAGACCATAGAAATTTAGACATGGGAATACTCAATGCTTTGCTAATGATTGCAGATAGGCCTTTAATTTTATACATGGGAAAAGGTAAGTTGCTAAGGTTGCTAAGAAAGCTTTCTGAGGGGAGGGATCTAATTATCACAGTAGCTGGACTGGTGATATGTTTCAAATTTCTTGACTTCAATCTAGTCATTGTCAAGCTCTCCATTTTATCTTTTTAAATATTTTGTTGATGTATTGTTTTAAAATGACAAGTAAATGTATAACATGGTGTTTTGAATACATAAACATCATGGAGTGGCTAAGTCAAGCTAACTAACGTATGCATTATCTCATATACTTGTAATTTTTTCAATGTAATCTTTCATTAATGATCCATTTAGTGATCTCTAAGCATGTAATTAGTTGTTATTTACTATGCTATCATGTACAATGGATATCTTGAACTTATTCCTCCTCTCTAAAATTTTGTAACATTTGAATAACACCCCCAATCCCACCCTCACCTTAATGCTGCTTTCAACTTCTATGATTTCAACTTTTGGAGATTCTGCACAAGTGAAATCAGGCATCATTTGCCTTTCTGTGATTGGCTGGTTTTAGTTCACGCCTTCCAGTTTTATTGATGTTGGCATGCATGATAGGATTGCCTTCTTCTTGGAAGACTGAAAGGTATTCCATGAGTGTATGTTCCATGCTTTCTTTGTGATGGACACTTAAGATGATTCCATGTTTTGTCTATTATTAATAATGCAGCATAAACATTGAAGTGTGGATAACTTTTGATGTAATGATTTCCTTTCCTTTGAATATCTATGCAGTAATGAGATTACTTGATTATACTTTAGTTCTATTTTTAAATTTGTGAGCCACATCTGTACTGCTTTCATGATGGCTGCACCAATTTACAGTGCTGCATGAAAATGTTTTATATTTTCCACTAACAGTGTGCAAACATTTCTTTTTGTCCACATCCAGTCATTTTGTTTGTTTTTCTTATTTTTAAACAGAATAAAAAATAGCAAGAAAACCCCACTAGAAATGATACAGAATATCACTGAGAAAAATAATAAGAATTCAACAATGGTTGTTGTGTTGCATATTGATGTCTTCAAATTAATTGTTCAGACTACCAGATATAAGCATGCAAAATTGGTCCAAAAGATCATAAAAATTAAAAAGTAGAGAAATAAAATTTAAGCATTAACTGCTCCTTTCAATAGATCAGCAGAAATCAGCAGTACAATTATCAAAGCTATCCTGGATATATACATATATATTTCTTTTGACATCCCTTCTTTCTTTTTTTTTATCCTTTTTACCATCTTCTTTGTGCTTTTCCTTTAAGTAGTTTCTTTCCCTTTCACAATATCTATTATACCTTTCAGAGTTTATTTACTGTTTCAGATTTTTACCTGAGTGAGACAGTACGATGTTTACACATGTTTAATAGTATAACACCTGATAACAAATTAAGTTGGCATAAACATTACTTAAATCCTATGCATTTTAACTTTTTTTTTTTTTTTGTATTTTTGGGAAGGGTCTACAGGGTGTTGAGGGTCTCACTACTAAGCCACATTTGTAGTGCTCCACCTGTTTACAGCCTCCCAAGAGCTGGGATTACAGGTGCAGGCCACCACGTCCATCTCAATTGCACTCTCAGTGCACCTCGGGGGTGGGGCCGGCATGGCAGGCCTGGGGAATCTAACCCCTGGCCCTGTGCCTGCTTGCAGGCTCTTTATTCCACTGAGCTATTTGGTTAGCCTTCTGCATTTTAACTTCTTAATGTTACAATTTATATCTTTTTGTACTGTGTATTATTTGATAAGTGAGTATAGGTATTGTTATTTTAATAGTTTTGTCTTCATAATAAAGATACAGGGGCCAAGGAGATAGCTCAGTGGAATAAGCGCTTCCCTGGCAAGCCCAAGGATGTGAGTTCAATTCCTGGTTCCGAAAAAAAAAAAAAGATACAAATGATTTTACAAGCTACCATTAAATAAACATTCTTAATTTGATTATGTAGTTACTTTAATAAGTGAGTCTCATATTTTATTTTAATTTAATAAATTAAATTATTAATTAAATCATTAATTTATTAATTATTAGTTAATTAATAAATTAACTAGTCACGAGGTGACAAGTTAGGTCGCTGGGCTTCTTCTCCTTTTCATTGCATAGACAGCTCTACCACCAAGATGGTCAATATACCTAAACCCTGAAGAACTTTTTGAAAGAAGTGTGGTAAACATCAACCACACAAAGCTACCCAGTATAAGAAGGGTAAGGATTCCCTATATGCCCCAGGAAAGAGGTGCTACGATCAGAAGCAGAGTGGCTACAGCGGGCAGACGAAATCCATCTTCCAGAAAAAGGATAAAACGACAAACAAGATTGTGCTGAGACTTGAGTGTGTGGAACCCAATTGCAGGTCAAAGAGAATGCTGGCCGTTAAGAGATGCAAGCATTTTGAACTGGGAGGAAACAAGAACAGAAAGGGTCAAGTGATCCTGTTCTTACCTCATGCTTAACTTTAAGGGAAATTTGTTGAAGCTATAGAAAGATTGGCTGCAGGAAAATAAATGCAGTAGTATTTATAAAAAACAAATTAAATATTATTTATTTTTTATTTTATGAGTAAGAAGAATCTCTTGAGAGGAAGAATGCATCTGCTTGAGGACAGAAGGGGACCCAGAATATGGGGTTGGCCACTAACCCCATTTCTCAAGGGTGTTCTATTGAGAAAAGTCATGATGTGAGGTGAGCTTAAGGTGGGACAAACTATAATCAATCAATAAGATTACAAGTATCAACACTCGGGTAATATTGATCAACTGGCAAAGTGTAGGATGTGTTTGAGGTGGATCAAAACTGTGGTCAATCAGTAAGATTGTAATAAGTATAATAACTAGATAAATTTTTATTTTTAATGGTACATGCGTATAGTACATAGTGATGAGATTCCTTGTGGGGAGTTGGTACATGTACATAACACAACTCCTTTTTCATCTTCTTGCCCTTGCCCCACACTGTGTACTGTTATTTCACCTTAGAGAATTTCCTTTACAACTTCTCCATAGACCTGTCTCCATGGTGATGTGCTCCCTTTTGTCCCTTATGTCAGTCTACCTCTGATGTCTGAAGGACAGCTTTGCTGGGGATAATATTCTTGAATGAGAGTAGTTTTACCTTTTTGATATAGGTCACTGGGCTTCTCGTTCTGGGTAGAAAGTATCTGATGAAAAGTTGGCTACTAGCTTTATTGGTTCTACCTGACATGTAATTTGCTTCTTTTCTCTTACTGGTTTTAAGTTCCCTTTTTGTTTTTGATATTTTACAACTTGACTGTAATATGTATTGTTGTGGTCATATTTGGGTTGAATATTAAGACTACTTCCTTTCCTTTTTTATATTAATTTTATTGAGAAACAAATAACAATGAGACAGTTTCAAAACAGGTTATTAGGATAGTTACAATAATTAATACATTGCATATTGTCTTTGTAGTAGTTATTCATAGTACAAG
>NDGN011413650.1:0-23297 GCA_002564285.1 Tympanoctomys barrerae
GGCTCATGACCAGAGCATAGTGCAGAGGGTTGCAGATGGCCACGTAGCGGTCGTAGGACATCATGGCCAGCAGGAGGCACTCAGTGGTTCCCAGGATAAGGAAGAAACACAGATGCCTTTATGCTGTGTCAAAAGATTGAACAGAATCCTAGGAAGACTGACCGAAACATAGCAGATTTCCAAGGAAGAAAAATTTGCCAGGAAAAAATACATGGGTTTATGTAAAGCAGGATCAATCGTTGTGATCATGATTATGAGGCTGTTTCCACTTAGAATAACCAAGTAAATGATGGCAAATACCTAAGATAGAAATCTCTGGAGATTTGGAAGGTCAGAAAATCCCAGTAGGACAAAGTGGCTCACTGTAGAAACATTGTCCTTTGCATTTGTCTCTTCTTCTTGCATCTGTCAGAAGAATGCAGACAAAAGGTGATGTTACTTTTCACTGGTTAGCTTTTGTTAGTTGTTGTCTATGTAAAATAAAGAGGATGTGTTTGCAAATTTCCATATTTTGTGTAAAATCAAAACCTATGACTTCCATGTGCTATAGAGTTTTAGCGAAGGATGTGTTAGCTCAGCAGTTATACCCATAAGAAAAATAATTGATGTATTTTCTTCTAAAGTTTTTCTCATATGTTTGTTTTGGAGGATAAAGAATGTCACTACAAATTTTCACAAAAACTTTCAAAAATCTAAAGTTTGACTTAATGTTCAGCTACAGCAATGATTTCTCTTTATGCTTTTTTTCCTTCTTACCTATGTTTTTCTTTTCTGTGATTCACCACTTAAAATTTAATTCCACTGCATAGTAATATTTTCAGATATTTAAAATAATTTAGCGAAGAATATATTTAACTTTTAAACGACCTACAATAAGGTGATCCTAAATACATCTTGGCTTTGACATTCTGAATTTATAGGTTATTTTCTTATTTACAAACTATCAGCTGACTTCATATTATAGGATGACATTTAATTTAATACTTTTCATTAAAATGTAAGACCTATGAGGCTATTTCCACTTAGAATTTAAAGTCATAAATTTAACTTGCACTTTGTACTTTAAGTGACTTTAACACTGCTCTTAAATATATTCGATGGAATGTTAAAAATATTAAGATCACTTTCCTGCCCAGAGAATCTAAAGTGTAAAGAAATTATTTAAAATAATAGAAATCTAAAGTGTATCATTATTCAAAGATCCAGGTCTAAGTACAAGTTGCAGATTTTGTTCTGAACACAACTCCATTTATAGGAGAGGAATCAAGTACAATTCATCTCACCAGTGTTTACCTAAATCATTCACATTCTCAGTAATGACATCTGCGTTGCAGTTTTCCACAGAGCTTGTCTATTTATCCCATCTTCAGCTGTCTGTGTTTGTGTACGTTCCCACTTAAGTGTGTTGGCATGCGGTGGGCCATTTATTTTGTGTGCTTTTATCTCTCTACATACGTTAGAGTTTGTTTGGATATATACTGCACACACTTTCTGTATAATATGTGCTGCATTCTTCTATAACATTTAAATTACTGAATAGTAGTATAAATTTTGAATGACTCAAGTAATTTGCCTTGTGTGTGTGTGTGTGTGTGTGTGTGTGTGTGGTAAGTGGGTACATATAATTTATTATATATTTTTGGTCTTGGTTTTGAATTTTTTGACTTATCAGTGTATATTTTATTTTATTTTTTTTTTTTTTCGGAACCGGGGATTGAACTCAGACCCTTGCACTTGCCAGGCAAGCACTTATTCTGCTGAGCCATCTCCCCAGCCCCTATATCAGTGTATATTTTATAGGATATAATAATTGGATTCACTGTGGAGAATTGATAGAAATTGGCATAAGTCTTGCAAAAAAATTAAGCCCTGCCACTACTGTAAATGCTCAGGATAGAAATTGCATTTTAATTTTAACTAAGTTAAATCCAAAAAGACTGACTCACTTCAAACAGCAGGTATAGTAGACTATGTGCTGAAAGGGTCAACAGGGGGTGGTGGGTTTCAGCCTCAAAGTGTGGATAGAAATGAGGAAGGAGCTGGAGGCCACTCCAAACTGGGCCTCCCTGAGAAGATTCTCTGATTGGCCATAGAAATAATAAATAGCAATTATTTTCCCTTCTAAAATATTAACAATTTCATTGGTAAAGAATTTAAGGTTTCTTCCATAATTATGCAATGATACAAATGAAAATTATGATATTACTATGTGAAAATATTTTAACTGAAACTCCAAGGAAGAGACAATTATTACTAAGATTTGATTTCAATGCTTTAAATATGTACATCAGTTTTTTTTTTCTAACGGTAGTACCCTAAAATTGGAAACATATATCCTCTTACTTACTCACATCTAGAATTAAGAAATGGACAGTGATGAAACATTGACCAAATCATTGACTAACATGTGTTATATATCTTACATTCATTTATAAAACCATTGCCTTAAAAAGATTACATTAACTTTTTCTTATTCTTTGATCTTCCTCTGTTTAAGGCTTTCTCCTAACCATCATCAGTAGCTTATGTAATTCACCACTCATCAAGTAGGAGTATACAAGTAGGAAATTACAAGTTTCTAAAGTAGATAATCATAATTTAAAAGAGTTGAGCAGACTTGAACATCTACTGAAATATTTTATTTTACTCTCTATAGAAGGGCCTCAAATGTCTACTTGTAAAGTATAATAGAAATTTTATGAATATTCAATGAAATTATGTAAAACAACATATAAAATAGTAAATGTTGTAATTTTTGAAGTCTATTCAAGTTGTTTGTACATTCAAAACATGAGCTTGCCAAAGGTCTGCTCAAAACCTTCAAATCTTTTTCTCATATTTGAACAAGTTTAGAAATGTTCATTCTATTGTAAAAATATAACACTATATGTTTATGGCAAGAGAGAAATTCTGTTTTAATAAATGGTTTGTATTTACTTTACTTACATTTCCCTTAAAATAATGGTTTACTTTGCCGTAGCTGCTTTGATGCTAATGAAAGTGCATATCATCACAGTGAATATAGAGCTTATAATTTGATTAAGTTTATGAAATTAAATTGAAGGTAGGGAATGAAAGTAGCTATCAGTACATGCATTTCAGAAAGATTTACTTCTTCTGGAAAATTCTCCAAATATAAAATGCAACACTGTCACTATTTCTCTAAAGTTATATTCATTTATCATGGCTATTACCTCTTAAGAAGCAGGAATAATAGTGACAGTAGTGTCATGCTTCAACAATGTCCATTAAATACCTCTGCTCCTTGGACTGGAGATAAAGCTCAGTAGCCCAAGCCCCTGACTGTCCAGTGCACAGTCCTGAGATCTGTTCTCCATACAAAAAGGTACTTTTGCTCCTCTGTTATAGGCAACTCTTGTTTGAAAAGACAAGATCTTCTCATACGATACATGCAAAATACTTAAATATGTGCTTCACATGTTATAATAACTTAATAAATATGAAGGTATACAAGCACAATTGTAAGGATAATAATAATCTTTACTACATTATCTTTTAGATGAAAAAGGATTTTACATTTTGCTTTCGGTGTATATAATAATATCAGATATCAGAACTGCTTTGAGTTAAAAAAATTCAAACACAAAGGATTCTTTTAATTTTTCCATTATTTCATTTTTTTGCTAAAATTAAATAAAGCTCATGTGAAAATAAATTTGACAGTTTTCAAAGTAGTTCAGGCTTATATGTTTGGAATTATGTTAGTTATAATGCTTACCTTTACTGATAAAAGACAAACAATGATGAAGAAGTTTAATTTCTCTTTGAATTTAGGAATCAGCCTCTATTCTCAGTAGAGAGTTACCACCTTCTAATGTAATATCCATCCTCATAGCAGTATCTTTAAGTATGGAATCTCCTAACCCTGGGGATTCTAAGATTCTAGCATGTTAGAATGTGACATTCTAACCATGCCACATTCTAACTCCAGGAATCTATCTCCCTTGCCGCTCAAGTACTTAGTATACCAAGCCAGAACAATTTCCATCTGCCACTCTAATAATCTTTCTCTATTAATTTTTGTAGTCATTAAGAAATATAAAAATTAAAACTATTTAAAAGTCAGTAACTTCATTTTACATATGGTACAAATTAAGTTACAATAGAAAGTCAAAGGTACAGAACATAATTACTAGCTAAATTGCTATGCATCCAAATATATTTCGGCATTAATTTCTTTCAACTGTTGCAAATTAGAATTTCAGTTAGCTGTGGCTTGAGTCTTGACCAAGCACCTCAAAGTAACAAAAGTTTCCTGTAGCCTCTCCAAACACCCCACACATAAACTCAAGCTCATAAATACAGTAAGAGTGTCAAAAGGATTCACCAACAGAGTAAAAATTAAAATGGATGAAGTGGGAAAAATTGTATCTAACTGCCCTTCTAACAAAGGGCTTCTATCTAGAACATATAAAGAAGTAAAAGAAGTCAAGGAGCTGGGGAGACAGCTCAGCAGTTTAAGCACTGGCCTTCCAAGCACAAAGACCCAAGTTGGGTCCCCAGTACCACATAATGTTCTAGACCCTAAAATCTGTCATGGTGTCCCATGCCTATAATCCCAGTACTGGGGAGGCTGAGACAGGAGGATCACTACAAGTTGGAATTGTACAGTGAGACTTTATATCCAATAAATAAATCAATGAAAAGAAAAAAAAATAAAGAAATCTGGCCTCCAAAATTCAAAGACCTAATTCAAAAATGAGAATCTGTGATGAATATCTACTTATAAGAGGAAAAATGCAAATGCCAAATAAATATATGAAAGAAATGTTCAACATCATTGGTCATTTGGGAAATGCAAATTAAAACAACATTGGGATTTCATCTTACCCCAGAAAGAGTGGCTATCATTGGGAAGTCATCCAATAACAAATGGTGGAAGGGCTGTGGGGAAAAAAGAACCTATCTCCACTCTTAGTGGGAGCACAAACAGGTACAACTACTATGGAAATCAGTCTGGAGATTTTTGAAAAAGCTGAGATTGGAGCTCTCATTCAACCCAGGTGTTTCCTTCATGGGTACTTTACATGAGAACCACGGCAATATACATACACCCAAGTTTTTAGTGGTGCAATTTGTCATAGCTACATCTTAGAGACAACTTAATGCCCATCAACCAAACAACAGATAAAGAAGATATGGTATTTTTACACAATGGAGTATTACCCAGCTATAAAAAGGACAAATTTAGGTCTTTTCTCAGTAAATGCATCAACTAGAAACCATATTCTTAAGCCAAATAAATCAGACACACAGGTGCACACATCATATTGTCTTGCAAGCATCAGAACCTGAAAGAGTAAATATAGTCTGGAAGGTACAATTGATATTGTGAAAGGGAATGAATCTGCTCACAGGGAAGGAAAAGCTTGGATGAAAAAATAATAGGAGAGGGAGGAGAAAAGATATATTTATGCGTGTATGCAACATAACTTGTATAATTGTATGACTGATTTTGGTGATCAACGGAAAAGAACAGTTAATGCTTTTTTTCTCTTCTAGATCTCTTTTAATTTTTTCCCAATTTTGCATGCATATAACTTATAATCTAAATAACTAATTTGAAGACAACATTGTAATACAATAAATACTATTGAATTAATATTATTTTATTCAGTGAAATTCTATATCATTTCTAGCATTTATCACTATTTTGCATCATCTTAAAAATAAAATTTTTTAAAGAATTAAAAAGGAACAGAGGCACCTACAGTTCAGGTGAATTTTAGGAATAGCTGCAGCAGTCTGCGACATGCATGCAAATGAAATATTAATGATTACAAACTGAAATGCAAATTAAAATCTTATAAGAAACGTGAGTCACCATCGTCACCATCACATTCATGCATTAAAACTACAATTTCTGAAGGTTATATTTTGATCTACCAATTTTGAATGATAGTGTGATTATTTTAATTCTATATGTTACAGCATATGTGTAATATTAATTTTGTGTTTATTTTGCATTTCATTTGTCAATTTGATGAGCATATTTTTGTGTTTTTGTTTTTGTTTTCAGTCTCGGGGACTGAATCAATACTTTGCACTTTCCAGCAAGTTCTTATTCTACTGAGTTATCTCCCCAGCCCCCGATAAGCATCTTTGATGTGATTATTTAATTCATGTATGTAACTGTTTATTAAAATGAGTATGCCACCTTTTCACATCTTTCATCTTTTTAGTAAACCAATTTCTTCCCAAGCTATTGTATTTAGAGACATCTTCATAGATTCCACACATGCCTATATTGTTTTTTTTATTTTAAACATCATAGAAAAATAAAAGATAAGCCATTAAAAATGATACACGATTTTGAAAAATAAAACAAGATGGTAGATATTCAACAGAATCCGTTACATTGTACATAGTATTTTCAGTGCTCAGATTACCATATGTAAGCATGCGAAATCGGGCAAAGTAAAACTTTTAAGCATTAACTGATGCCTTCAAAAAACCAATAGAAATTAGTATTACAATGGGTAGTACATTAGCTATCCCATGCTGATACATGCATGACATTTTGCCTTCCTTTTCTCCTTTCCCCCACTCCATTGTTTACTCCTTTGCCCAGTTTCTTTCCTTTTTACTGTATCTATTACAACTTTCTGGTTTTATTTACTCTTTCATGTTCTCACACTTGGGAGACATTCATGGCTCTGTGATTTGCTAAAATTTTACTGACTCTCTAGCTGTACTTTTACTCTATTAATAGTATTAATGCAGAATAAAATGATTCCATGTTGATGAAATCAGAGTCACCCTTGATGTCCTAGGTTGTGTCTTTATAGATAGATTAATGCAGTATCTCTGCCTCTGGTCATGTATATTTTTTATACATTGTCTTCTAACAATTGCGTACTTTAACACTCTAATGTTTTGATTTATAATTTATGTATTTGGCACAGGATCTCACTGTGCAGCTTGTACACTTGGTGATCCTCCTGTTTCAGCCTCACTGGTGCTGGGACTAAAGGAGTGAACCACCACATCTGGTTTCAGGGTTCCGTTGGGTGGGCCCAGGGCAGGGCGGCAGGGAAGGCAGTACCAGAGATTACACCCAGGTGTCAGGGCTTCCCAGGCAGGGGCTTAGACCCCTGAGCTGTATCGCTGGCCCAACACTACTGTTTCACCAATGATAAGTCTTTGAGTTTCTTAAGGTATGAGTTTTAAGTTTGGACTTTCATTTTCTTTGTATCCAAAAGTTTAGTCTCTCCCATGTCATTGATTGGCACAAAGCACATTCTCCTCATGGCAAACCCTTTACGTTTTTCCCAACAGACAATAGCCTAAGCTTCCCGGAGGCTTTGAAAGACCAATTCAGAAAACAGCAAAGTAAGACACCACTGCCAACTGCAGTCTGCAGGGATGAAGCTGTGACAAGCATATGAGGATGTGTCATCTGCCCACAATGAGTCACTTTATTACATATCACAAAAATGGATTGATATTTTTAAAATATCTGCAGTGATGTAGGCATACTATGATTACAAATGTTTGGGAAGCCTAAAGCAACCCCAGTGAGAAGAGCATCATGCAGCCTTCCCTATGTTCTCGGCTGCGTGGGACATGTTTACAGAGCCCACGTGCTGGACAGCGAGGAGCTCTGTTACTGTTACAGCCAAAGGCACAGAAGTTTCAAGTGCAATGTGGGTCTATTCTTTTCAAGTTTATTGTCATAAACAATGGCAACCTTAAAATAAATAATCTGGGAAGGCCAATATGATTTCTACTCCAGATTCCCTGTAAATTTTGGAACAGATTGGATGAGAAACTTATAGTTGTCCAAACCTTCCTGCTTGCATATGTAGATAAATGTCTTTCCCCCACTTCCTCTCCTGTCCTGTTCAGCTCGGTAACTCTTTTCTTTTGAATAAGAGTATTCTCTACTGTGCATTTCGGCTGGTCTGTGGCAAGCAGCAGATAGTACCTAATTTGCTTTGTCTCCTTTTTTCTATTGTTTATGCTTTTTCTCTTCTTTATTTCTTAGACATTTCTTTCTTTTTTCTTCTAATTTTACATGCATATATCTAGTGAAATGAATAGCTCATTGGAAGACAGCATGATACATGACAAATACTTAGAAATTCATATTACTTCCATAGGTGAAATTCTGTATTACCTGTAATTTCTTTTGTATTGATTCAAATTTGTACTCTCTTTAATTTTTTTAAATAAATTTAATAGAAACTTTTGTTGGGTAAGAAAATGGAAACAGATACTAAAAATAACCTGGGAGGCTGTTTGCAAGAAGAAGGCTACACACACCCTTTATAGGAGTCTCCGGCATCCCACGCAGATCTCAAGGTTGGGGGAACGGCCGTCAAAAGAACTGAGAAGGGTCTTCAGGGTGGTTAGGGTTTCAGTACTAGATTGGACTCGTAATGATCCGCCTGCCTCAGCGCGCCCCCACGGCTGGCCCAAAGATCAAACTCCCAGTCCCTATGTCTGTTTGCAGGCGCTTTAATCCATTGAGCTATTCGACTGGTCCTTTCAGAGGTCTTCAAAACTGGGGATTGAACTCAGGCCCTTGCGCTTGTCAGGAAGCGATTATTCTGCTGAGCCATCTCCGTGTACCCCCGAGAGGTCTTCAGAGGTCCTTTGCATACTTGATGCCAATTCAAACAAACAAACAAACAAAAAAAAGACTTCTCCAAATACAGCTTCTCTAACAACAATTGAACATCCATATCTGACAAAACAAAACAAAAAGGGGATATAAATGAGAGATTATTTTGTAGTGAATATGTGTGTGTGTGTGTGTGTGTGTGTGTGTGTGTAGAATAGTCGGAATATACAGACAACTACCTTCTATTAGTTTGATGCGGAGAAAGGTGTGTACTAAGATTGTTTAGACAAGATGTCATGTCTGCATCTTAGCTTCTGAACAACTGTTATGAAGACAACAATATGCAATGTATTAATTATTATAACTGTCCTACTACCTGTTTTAAAACGGTTTCATTGCTATTTTTTCTCATTAAAATAAATAATAAACAAGAATTTCTGTTCCCCAAAAAAAGAATGCAGAAAGCTGAGGTTAGGTGGAGCCCTCTCTTTGGCTGGGAGGGAAAGTACTGCTCGGCCCCTGAAGCCCCTTTATTTATCGTCTTACAAGGTGCATGCCATTTTTCCTCTCTGTTGGTCAAGCTGTCTGTGACCTGCAGCAGCCTGTTTATGTGGCTTCAAGAGCTCCCCACATTGTCCGGCCAGCTTTGCCTCTTCCACACACAGGTGACCAATGTCCAGCTTTAGCCGCCCCCTTCTAGAGTCCAAACAGCCAGTGGATTGGACACGAGCTTTTAAATTCAGAAAGCAAAATCTAGCACAAATTTGTAGTAGATTTAATGAAATTTGAATACGTTGTCCAGTGAGCATTGGTTCCTTAATAAATGGTAAATGATTGGCTGGCTCTGGACATTAAGGGACAGTGTGATTGTGTGACCTGCATGCTACTGCTGACCAGAGTGGGAAATACCTATGAAGTCAGTCATTTAAGTATGAATCACCGGGCAAGCAAGATAGCTCAGTGGACTAGCACCAGTTTAGACAAGCGCAGGGACCAGGGTTCAATCCCCGGCACTGCATGCTGTGCCAGACCCCCGTCATGCCACTCTCTGGCCCTCTGAGCCAGCTGTAGAGACCGGCAGTGGTGGCATGCGCCTATAATCCCAGCACTCAGGAGGCTGAAAACAGGAAGATCACTATGAGCCTGAGCTGCATAGCAAGACCATGTGCCAAATAAAAATACAAATAAAAAGCAGAAATAATAGAAATTTATTATACATCTGAACTAATACATGAGAAATAAAAGGAAATGCACACAGTGGAACCGAAAGAGTTTCTGACAATATTAAGGAGCATCTTTATCAACTTAAAGATATAGCTGTTAGATAAAATTGATTCTTTTAAATTTATAAACTATTCTCCCATCTGAAAATGAATCAATTGTTTTTCTTTTCTTTTTTTTTTTTTTTCCTTTTTTTGTGGTACTAGGGATTGAACTCTCAGGACCTTGCACTTGCCAGGCAAGCGCTTATTATACTGAGCCCAAGAATCAATTCTTTGTGTAGCACTCACTAGACAATGTGAATTTGTGATCCATGTCATGAAGCCTAAATCTGAGGCACCTAATGGAAATGGTGTGATTGCCTGAACTTTTCAGACCCTGAGTGTTCACAGGGTGCATGAAAACAAGGCTTCAGGCTTTCTTTTACTTTTTCAGCTTTCTCTCTGCTCACTACAGGCGGCCTCATGGAGGGCACCCTGTGAGAATCTGAGTACCAGAACATCTGAAAGTGGTTTCCATGGTGCCGACACAGGTGGAGGATATACACAGGCTCAGCACACGAGCTCCCAATCTTCATCCTCTGTCTGTTCAAAGCTGGTGAAGAATGCCGCATCTGTCAGGAACATATGTAGCACTACCCTGAGTTCCTTGCTGGGCACTTTTCCCTGGGTGGTTGGCCAGCTGTGTACTGGTGGCAGGCTGCATTCGACTTACTCCATCACTGAGGGCTTACACTTTGTTCTTTCTAGAATCGACTTTGCTTCTGCCAAACTCTCTTCTCTCAACTTCCTTTTGCAATTTTTTTTTCCAGAACTAGGGATTAAACTCAGGCCCTTGTGCTTGCCAAGGAAGCACTTATTCCACTAAGCCATCTCCCTGGCTCCATCTTTTTGCTATTTTTGAAAAGAGGGTCAATTTTTAAAAAAAGAGAATCAAACTTCAATCATCCTTTTCTACTTGCAATATGTTGAAGTTCTAATCATCAGCCTGAAGTTTGTGTGAAAGTGTTTTAGCATATGTTTACGATTTTTATTATGCCATTACAAATAGCTTCCCATTAGACTTTAATAGCTTCTGATTGTCATACTCAACAAATTTCTTAGCAATTTACTCATAGTTTTCTCTGGTCTTATCTGCGGTACAATTTCTCAGGCATGCATTCTTCATTTTTAGCCTTACTGAGGCTACATTCTTCTAGATACAAAGTACCTAAACACATTTCTCTATATGTGGCATTAGGTATCTCCAGATAAATGTGATTTTGAGCAGACACATTGGCTTCAATAAGCACAAAACAAGTTCTTTACCTTATTTATTCATTTAGGTAGTGGTGACTGAAAGTTGTCCATTCATGCCCAGCAACCTCCCTTTACAGTGGGTAAACTTACTGCCTCATTGCATTCCCTGGGTTGGAATCAGAATTGTAATTCTTCGGTCACTCTCTCTCAGAGAGTAGGATTATAGTATTTCATCGTCATAACTGCCTCTATAATATACATAATTTAATGAATATTTATTCTATGGAATTCCAACTATTGAGTTGCATCCCCCCTTTTCACCAGAGCTGGGACAATAGTTCTTCTAGTGAAATACTTTGATAAAACTATGCATTCCTAACAATTGCTTGTTTGGTGGGCTAACTTTGCGTTTGTAAAACCCAAAGATGTGCAGGTTGTATTTTTGCTCTCCCTCCACTCTGGTGCTTCCAGCCTGTTTGCCAAATATAACAAGTCTTACCAAGAAGTCCTGTAACTGACGCGTTACATCCTCGCTGCTGATATGAAGCTTAGGGACACTGCTTTACCTAACGGTTCATTGTCCTCTCAACTACAAAGTAGATTAAAAATTTCACACTAGTTAGAATTGTATGCGTGTGAATTAATGATAATGGTTTTTATGAAATAACTGGAAGACATTGCAATATTCATGCTAGGACTGGATTCCAGTTTTTCTTTTTATTAAAAACTATATTTATGAATATATATTCCCTCAAAATTACTTTCTGTTTACTTTTTTTAGGTTTTTTGTTTTCTTTTCTTATATATTTAGTACATGATCTCACTACGCAGCTCAGACTTGTAGTGATCCTCCTGTTTTCAGCCTCCCTCAGCCCTGGGATTAAGGTATGCGCCACCATGCCTGAACTCAGTCACAGGCTGAGCTTGCCTGGGGGCGAGGGTCACGTGGTTTGCTTTCTCTTTTGTGATCTATTTATTCTGATAAGAGAATGAAATTTTAGTGCAATCATTAAAATTCTGAAGGAATTTCCAAATGATCAAAATTTACAAATATTATTTTTGTATTATTATTTATATTATTCTATCTTTTCTAGTCTTTATAATCAGATTATAGAACACTGCAAATGTACTGAAAGTTTGTCTCATTTTTCCACGTTTTTATTTTACTAACACTAAATTATCTGACAAGGACCATGACAATTTTATTACAGTACATCAAAATAGGTTCTAGAAAACATTTGCATATCTTAAATGCCACTTGATATTTGAAACACAAATGAGGTCCGTAGTCACTTCTTAATCTCTAAGAGAGATGAAAATAACTAATACAGTGGAGAATGCAATCATTCTTTATGAATAACTTTTGTGGTGATAATATTTAATGCACATAATTTCATTCTTATTATAATAACCCCTGGGTCTAAATAAAGTATTTAGTAACTTTTTTAACATTTAATTTTAATGAAAAACTTAAAAATATGTAAAATAAAATACATATGATTTCCATATGTTGTATTTAGATGAAGAGCAATTTAGAAAGAACATATTTAATCATGTACATTATTAAGTCATTATTACATTGTGGACATTGTTCTTCATTATGCATGATATATTCTTAATAATTACAAATAACTGAACAAAATGCTCTAATATTTCTATTTACATTTCAAGCTTGATTTACCTGAGAGTTCCAAAGTTTCATAACAGTGTATAGTGATACCTTACTTTAGCCAAATGTTGGAAGCTGACAAACTTTGGTTTTTGATTTGTTATATATTAGCAATCTTAACTAAATTTGGAAAAACAATTTGCACTTTACACTTTATATCATTTCCCAATTTATTTACTTATATAAAATTATTATTTACCTTTAATATATGTTCTTTGTAGTTCCAAGAAGATGGTGAACTTATTTTCTGAACAGTTTTACTTTAAAACTCCTGTTAAAAATTACAAAAGCTATATACATTAGTGAGTATTATTTGTTACACTAGTTTGTTCACGAGACAATTTTTTGTAGTGTTATCTAAGCTTAAAAATACACAATTTCCTTTTTTTCCCCTTTTTTCTTTTTTTAGTACTAGAGATTGAACTCAGGAACTTATGATTGTCAGGCAAAAATACACAATTTCCTACATTGAAAGTTATTTTGTGTTGATGGTTTTATTAGCTCATTGTAAGTGATATATAAAACAATGAGATACACTCATGAATTTCTTTAATTCAGTAAAAATATTTGTCATCTAGAATTTATATTTTATTTATATATTTTATGGATTAAAGCCAGATAAAGTATAAAATGGTTTATATTTACCTTTCTTCTATGAGATAATGTCGATTTTGTCTCACTGTAGTGATTTAGCACTCAGATATTTCAATTGCTTTAGATTTACCTCCTGGTATCATAAAAATATTCAACATGCTGTAATAATACTCTGATCTTTATAAACATGTCATACACTTAAAAGCATTTTATCTACCCAAGGGACTTCTGCCCACTACATATTTAAATTTCTAATTAAAAGTATCTCTTTGGAATCTATTGATTTGCTTTATTTAATTGTGACAACATGATTCTGCTCAGAATGCTCTAACTTCAGGGTCCCTAGGGAACAGAACATGCTGTACTTTTTCTATTTTCCACATGAAAGCAGTTTGAGAGCATTTAAATTTGACAGACAATATTTATTATTTGAAACTGTGAATGCCCCATAGAGAGACGTTATATATATATATATATATATATATATATATATATATATATAACACAGATATATATATATCTGTGTTATAACTTGAAGTGGTATTTGGGCCGGCCAGATAGCTCAGCAGATTGAAGTCCCTACTTAGGCTCAGGGACCACAGTTTGATCCTGAGCTTGCCTACTGGCCCCACCCCAGAGCACGTTGAGACAGCGATTGAGACTGAGACTGGGTGTGGTGATATGCGCCTGTGATCCCAGTGCTTGGGAGGCTGAAAACAGGAAGATCACTACAAGTCCGATCAGTGTAATGAGACCCTATAGACCCTGTACTAAATACATTTTTAAAAATGCTATTTGCCCTTGTGAATGGTATTGTACATATTAAGAATAAAGCTCCTGCTTAAACAGAATGCAATGGGTTCGACCCCTGACTTGCAGGGGTCGGCCCCGCCCTGGCGATGCACTGAGATGGCGATCAAGACTGGGCATGATGGCGCGAGCCTGGAATCCCAGAGCTTGGGAGGCTGAAAATAGGAGAATCACTATGAGTCCGATCTATGTAGTGCGATCCTTTACCCCCTGTAGATCCTGTCCTAAAAACAGAAAGAAAAAAAAAATAAAATAAAATAAAATGCAAAGAGTAAAGCTGACAAACAAGCTAAGTAATAGTCCATGGAGGAAAAGGAAAATCATTAACCAAATAGAGGGAATATTTGCTAAAATTAATAATAAATAATAATGATAATGTTCAAGTATGCATTAATTTTATTGCCAAACCATTAGACATTCGTGTTCATAAATGCTTTTCTATATACAAATAGAAATCTGTGTTTATTTATCAATACTGAAATTGTACTTTTCGCATCAACCAATAAATTGCTCACAAGTATAAATTATGTCAATAAAACAATACTGCAATACTGCTTAACTTTTAAAGGAGTAAAATAAATGTTGAATCCTCATGTGCGTTGTCTATTCCTTACCTTTAATTTTGATGTTGTCAATCACTGATCTTCCTTCCACAGTTTTCAGATACCTCTAATTAAGGATTTGATAATTTCATCGGACTTTTTTCTTGTACTTGAAGAAAAAAAAAAAAACCCTTGGCTTGCTGAGACCAATTATATATTATAACACAAAACTAATGTACAAGAATAAATAAAATGTATTTATTTTCATTTTTTCACTTTAAAAGGAAAAAAATAGAAATGACATAGTATTTTAAACAAAGTGATAGGAAATTCATGATTGTTATATTGCGTTTATTACAATCATTATAGTTGTTCAGTTGAGCAGATATAGGCATACAAAATCGATCAGTCAGGCATTAACTGCTCTTTTCCATAAACGAATAGAAAGTAGTGGTGCAATTATCTTAGCTATCTGGTATGTATATATTCTTCCTTCCTTCTCTCTTTTTTCCCTTCTCTGATCCCAGGTGTTCTTTCATTCTGAGCAAAAATATTCGAAATTGTATTTTGCTTGGTATTCTGCATTTCCTTTCATAAAAATTAAATTTATTTTTGTCACAATTATAGAATATCATTATTTTTGATTATATTTAGGTTGCAGTTATTATTTATTTTAGAGACAAAGAACAATTCATATTGCATGTTTTTCTGGGACAATTGCATCCTAGCAAAAGATGTTAAAGTGCATTTCATTTTTCTTGTGTTCAAACATGTTCATTAAGGAAAATTTAGCAATAGAGATAAATATAAAACATAAAATATATTTTTTAAATAAGTAAAAATTTTTCACAATATTTTACTCTTATCTAAAAAAAGTGTTTTCTTACTGCTTGTTCTCCATAAAAAAAGGTTTGAGTCATTATTTCTTCAGGTGTTTAACTCTTTTCATAACTTTCCGCTTTTATCTTTTACTGTTTAGACATTTATATCCAATTAAATTAAAATTATTTACTAAAAGACATGCTAGCACACTCTCCTATACTATTCTTCAATGTTTCTATGTTTAACTACATCCATATTCTGAGTGTAAGCTCAGTTCTCTAAGGGGTGTCAGTGACCTGACAGTATAACTAAGTTATGTTATGTTACTTGAATGTATGCAGCATTATTGCATGCTGTGATTTTCACTGGAATAGCTCCTCCAACTCTATGGCTCTCTCAGCACATCTTTGCATAGTTGTTTTATTTCCACAATTTGCACAAGCTTTGCAAACACCTGGCTCAACCCTGATATCTAATTAGGCAATAAGAGAGATAGATAATGACAAATAAAACCAAGAGTCTGAGCAGGGATACTGCTGAAGAAGAGTTTTAAAATGAACAAACCAAGAGACTCTTTCAGATTTTAACTTAGTTCAATTTTACTGACAGGTAATACTAACACAATGACAATTACTCAATGAATAATTATGCAAAAATTTGTGTATTCCTTATATAATAAAGTTCAAGGTTAACATTTGTCAGAATATAAGCAATAGTTCTATAGTTTACCTGACAAAAATTTTCCATAGGTTTGCATTTTACTGAATGATAATCTTATGATAATAATGACTATATAAAGAAAAAATAAAAAAAAACCATAGCACTATAGTCTAGTGAAAAATAGCACATGACACATAAACAACTCTCTAAGAGAGGGTATAGTTTTCAAAGCATTCTTTTTTTTTTTTTTTTTAACCAGGACTGGGGATTGAACTCAGGACACTGAGCTTGCCAGGCAAGTGTTTATTCTACTGAGCTATCTCCCCAGCCCCCAAAGCATTCTTACTACAGCAATAAATTTCAGAATATCAGACTAATCCACAAAATATGAGGTTTTGCTCAAAACTTTTTACTGCTCAAATGTACTTTAAATACAATCTTTCTATCGCAAGTGCAACATTAAAAAAATAAATTCAGGTTAGAATAAAATTAAACTTCTAGGTCAAAAGAGCAAACTGGAGTTGATCTTATGATAATTCAATAGCAGACTTAAATGTAAAACATTCACTTAGCTGAAAAATTCAGAAATTGTATTATATATGAGTTACCAGGGTTGGCCAGATATCTCAGCGGACTAAAGTGCCTGCTTAAGCAAGCTCAGTGACCAGGGTTCGTCCCCAGTGTGCTGTGCCAGCCCCACCTCTGGGGTGCACTGAGAGGGAGCTGAGGCTGGGAATGGTGGCACCCTGTAATCCCAATGCTTGGGAGGCTGAAAACAGGAGGATCACGATGAGTCCGATCCGTGTAGTGAGACCCTGTAGACCTGTAATAAAATATATTAAAAAATAAAAAGTGAGTTAGTTACTAGTTTCCTCCAAGCCATTATGACATCTTTATTCCTCAGAATGTAGACCAGAGGATAAACATCTGGGTGAGAATAGTGTTGAAGAGAGTGAGAAGTTTATCAGTGCTGAAGAGCTGTTTGGATTTTGGTTGTAAATATGCATGATTCCAGACCCAAGCAATAAAGCCACAACTATGAGAGGTGCAAGTAGAGAAGGCTTTGACTTGTCCTGTTGTTGGTGACAACTTCAGGGTGGTGGAGATGATTTTATATAGGAGGGAAGAATTAACAGAAGAGGGACTCTAATGAACAGAATGGCAACAGAAAAAAATCAACATCTCATTTAGAAAGGTCTCTAAGGCTAGTTTGAGTATTGGTGAGATGTCACAGTAGTGTCTGATTTTTTCTTTCTTTTTGGATGACGTAAAATGGCAGTGAGAAAATCTGACCTGTCTTCTCTATGTCACCATGAATTTCACTGATACAGGAGGCAGCTACCAGTTGAATACCTGTGGTTCATGATTAGACAACATGGCAGAGGCTTACAAATGGCCATGTAGTGGTTATTGGACGTCACTGTCAAAAGAAAACATTCTATGTTTCCAAACATTAGGAAAAAGCACTTCTGTTTAACACAAGCAATCACAAAAATATTTCTCTTCAATGTTCAAGGATTTATGAGCAAGCAAGGATGAGTGACAGATACATAGCAGATTTTTAAGAAAGAAAATTTCTGAGGAAAAAATACATTGATGTCCAGAGGCTGGGACCTATCCTAGTTATAAGAATTCTTATCCTATTTCCTAATAATGATCACATAGGTAAAGAAAAGTGTGATAAAGAACAACTGTGGGAAATTGGGAAGCTCAGAAAACCCCGAAAGAACAAATACAATTATTGAGGTGCAATTCAATTCTTGGGGGTTTTTTTGTTTGTTTGTTTTTGTTTTGTTTTGTTTTTTAGTATTTCATCTGTAATAATAGTAAGAGATGACATTCATGCTCTTTTGGATATTACCTAGTTTTTTGGACTAAGGAATTCTTGGAGAACTAGAACAGAAATTTTCTAATCTGTATTAAAGTTGCACTTTTTACTTAGGAAGATCAAAGAGTAGCACTGATTTGTAAGAGCTAGGATTTATAAATACTAAAATCATATTTTATATCTATAGTGAATTTTACTTTGGGCGAAAATGATACGACCTATGGGCCAGTCAAATAGCTTGGTGGAGTAAAGCGTCTAACCAGGTACAGGGGCTGGGGTTTGATCCAAGGGTCTGCTGTGCCAGCCCACCCCCCCGCCCCAGGGCATGCTGAGACAGCAATTGAGACTGGACATGGTGGTGCATGCCTGTAATCCCAGCACTTGGAAGGCTGTAAACAGATGGAGCACTATGAGTACAATCTAGTAGTGAGACCCTGAACACCCAATAGACCCTTTCCTAAAATACATGAAAAAAAAAGAAAGAAAATGTTATGACTGAAAAGAATACATCTGCAATTTTTTCTATTAGATGGTAGAATACATATCAACCGAATCACGATACAACTACGTTTCATTTGTATTTTCTCAATAGCAGGCCCACCATCAAAGTTTAAAGATGATTTTTGATCAGGAAGAAACTCCACCATGCAGCCCTTTCCGGATCCATTGTGTGCTTTGCTTCCTGTTAATGCACCTGGGGCTCCACTGTCCCTACATGCATGGAGGGAAACTGCATGGTTGGCACTGATCAATCATATGAACTTATGCCAGGCCAGGGAGATGGCTCAGTAGAATAAGTGCTTGCCTGGCAAGGGCAAGGTCCTGAGTTCAATCCCTAGTACTGGAAAAAGAAAAAAGAGCCTATGCAGTGCAGCAGTGGTATCATTCATTATTACAGGATCATTTATTTGCTACATCTCATAATGCATCAGATATCTGATGATATTTTGGCCCATTGAATAGTTAGTGAAAATGATATTATGTTTTTGGACTGGTGATATGATTCCTGTAACTCTGCTTATTAAATCTATCCTTACGTGTCTTGCTATCTACCATAAGTTATTCTCAATTTGCTTTAAAAAATATGAATTTTATTCATATATGTGAAATGGCTCACAAACAACTCAACGTATACAAAGACAATGTATTCTTTTTCTTGTCTTTATTGTGCAGTTCAGGCTGGACTTGAACTAATTTCATAGCTCAGGCTGACCTCAAACTGGCAGGGGTTCTCCTACCTCAGTGTCCCAAGTGCTGGGATTAAAGATGTGTGCCTCCAAGCCTGGCCAAGACAAGTTGTACTAATAAAATTTTCAAAATCACAGAATATATGTTTTAATCTTGAGAGTATATGAGCTTGTCTTATTGACAGTGTATAAATAACAATATAGATGCTCAAGAACTGTTTCTTGGATAATGAGATATAACTGACATCTTTCTCTGAGATATTGTTAGGTATATTAAATATTTAATGTAACATTCTCTTTGTAATTTTTAAATTATTTTCTTGAATTTTAATTCCCATATCTTATTGTGCACATAAGATTCTATGGATAAAGAAGCCAGTGTGAACAAGTTCGTACAATGTTTTTACAATCTTGCGTGTATGCCAGTATTTCAACTGAGTGCCTGTGTTCTTTTCCTAAATCTACCTTAGATTTTTACAAGGATTATTTTGCATCTTATATTATTTTGTTTTTGTTTGACTTAAAACCTGATTTTCCAGGGTGTTCTTCAAAGCATTCTGTGAAAGTAAGTAAATCTTCAACTGTTTCTTATATTTTAGGTTGTCTTATGTAGCTCATTGTTTGTGATTGGTATAATGTTATAAAGTGCCTGTTCATGTAAAATAAAAAGGGTTGAAGTGTCACTTGTTACACAAAAAGAAGATATGGCATGGCTTATGTGTCAACAGTTTACATTATATGTACTATTTTGTGAATAGTTACCAAAACATGAAATATGTTAAAGGTATTAGATTTCTTCCCTAAAAAATTGATTATGTAATATAGTATGTAAATATGTTTTGAGGATATCATCATTGCTTAAAAGTTTCATGCATAAAATATATTTCTTATAATCTTATATAACACTTATAGAATACTTTGAGAAGCAACACAAGTTTTAAAAGAACAGAAATTGTATATAATTATTGAATGCTAAGCAACAGTTTCTCCTATAATTTATGAATAAACATTTGCAGATGACAAACTGTCACATTCATATTCAGTAGCACATTTGGGATTTAGCTCAGTGGAACAAGTACCTGCTGCACAAGCACATGGCCCTGAGTTCAACTCTTGCTCCAAAATACTCTATAGGACATGTGAAAATAAATATACAACTTTTCTTAAAAGTAATTACATTATGCTGAGTTACAAAGTAAATTTTAATGCAAAGATTAAAAATACAGACTTCTATAGCTTCTTTGTGACCCTATTTTGTACTTCTTTGTTTCTTTGCAAAATTAACTTGGGCATCTTTAGAAAAAGATAGAATATATCTAGGCAGAAAGTGGCAGAGTTTCAAAATTCTAATTGTTATCACTAACTTTCTTAGAAAGTAGATTTCTTTTTATATTTTTTATTTTTAAAAGAGACTACAAAATAGTATTAAAACAGAAGAACTGCAAATGATACAGAATTTTGCTAAACAAAATGATATAAATTTCACAGAATTTGTTGTATTGTACAGTGTTTTCTTCAGATTATTTGTTTATATAAAGAGATATTTACATGCAAAATTGGAAGAGCAAAGAAAGAAAGATGCATATAAAAAATTAAGGAGATTAAAAACATCAAAGAATTGAAAAAAGTAGACAAAACAAAGTAAGCATCAACTGATCCTTTCCACAGACCAGCAGACATCCTCAGTTCAATTTTACAAGCCATTCTGCTTACATACCTACATGTATCTCTTTTCCCCACTCCCTCTCTTGTCTTGCTCCTCAACTCATTAATTCCTGCCTTTTGAACAGGTGCATTCCACTTCCCCATCATCTATTGCACCCTTCCGATTCCACTTTCTCTTTCAGGTTCTCACACTAAGGGGGCAATACTATGTTTGCACATGTGGGTCTGATTTACTTCACCTTAGAGTATGGTCTCTTGTTGCATGCATTTACCAATAAAAGTCTCAAATTTATCCTTTTTAATATCTGAATAATACGATAGTGTGTAAAGACAACACATCCTCTTTATCCTCATTTGATGGGCATTTGGGTAGCTTCCAAGATTTAGCTATGACAAATTGTACTGCTCTAAACGTGGGTATGCATGTATCACTTAGGTATCATGTTTTCATTTCTTCTGGAAAAATACTCAGAAGGGCAATACTGGGTTGAATGGGACCTCCAGTCCTAATGTTTTGAGGAAGTTCCACACTGATTTTCATAGTGGTTGTACCAGTCCACATGCCCCCAGCAAAGAAATGTTCATTTTCCTACCGTCCCTCCAGTGTTTGATATTGTTTTTTTTTTTCTTTCTTTTTTTTAATGTATTTGGTACAGGGTCTTCAGGGTCTCACTACACAGATCAGACTCAAAGTGATCTTGCTGTTTTCAGCCTCTTAAATGCTGGGATTACAGATGTGTACCACCATGCCCAGTCTCTCAGCCCACCCCAGAGGCAGGGCCAGCACTGAACACTGGGGATCGAGCCCCAGTCACTGCATGTGCCTAATGAGGTGCTTTAATCTGCTGAACTATCTGGCTACCACTGGTTGATTTCTTGATGATATCCATTCTTTCTGGGGTGAAATGGAATCTCAGTGCTGTTTTTCTGAGTTTTGTTTGTTTGTTTCATTTTGTTTTGGTGGTACTAGGGATTGAACTTGGGACCTTGCACTTGCCAGGCAGATGCTTAAACCACTGATCTATATCCCTGGCCCTCAGTGTTGTTTTAATTTGCATCTCTCAGATGACCAATGATGTTGAACATTTTTTTTCATGTATTTGCTTGCAATTTGTAGTTCTTCATTTGAGAAGTGATTATTTATCTCAGATGTCATTTTTGGATTAGGTATTTGAACTTTAGGGGCCTGATTTCTTAAATTCTTTGTATGTTCTTGTTAGGAGGCCTTTGTGAGAGAGATAGTCTGCTATCATATTTTCCCAGGTCATGGGCTTTCTTTTGACTCTGGTGGTGATTTCTTTGGGTGAAAAGAGTTTTCTAAAAGATGAGTTCCCGGGGCTGGGGAGATAGCTCAATAGAATAAGAGCTTGCCTGGCGAGCACAGGGTTCTGAGTTCAATCCCTGGTCCAGCAATAAATAAATAAATAAATAAAAATGAAAACTAAATAAAAAATAAAAATAAAAGTTGAGTTCCCAGTTGTTGATTCTTTGAAGTATTTTCATGCAGTTTGGATTTTGTTCATGAACTCTCTGCCTACTCTTTGTCTTTAAGATTTTCTACCTACATTTTCCTCCAGAAGATTTAGAGTTTATGTTTTAATGTTGGATCCATTTTGACTGTAGTTTGGTAGAATGGTGATAGACATTGATCTAAAGGATTTCTCTATGATTACATAATTGGAAAACAAATGATAGGTTTAGCTACCCTGACATAACAAATATTTTATATAATAATCACAGAATTTATTAAAATATTGACAAAATAATATTTTATCATTCTAGAGGATTTATTGCAAATAAAAGTTACAACTATTTGCTTGACAAATTGTTCACATTAACAATCTACTAAGCCCAGGGTGATAGCTCTGTAGAATAAGTGCTTGCTTGCCTGGACAGTGAAAAAAAAATCTACCAATTAAGGTAAATCCAACAGCTAATGAAAATCCATTACTAATATAATTCATATCATTTTTCTTTCAGCTTAATCCATCATAGAAAAATATAAATTAAATTTATAACTCTATGCCTAAATTTTGAGTTTAAAGACTTCCATTTTCTGTAAATGTCCATTACTGATTCTCAGAGCTTTCAAACATGCTAGAAAGGATAAAAGAAAGAAGGTCAAAGGATACATTTATGTACATATGCAGAATAGTTTGGATAATTGTACTGCTGATTTCTGGTGGTCTATTGAAAGGAACAGTCAATACTTAATTTTTTTATTCTTTTTTTTTCTTTTTAATTTTTCATAACTTTCCGTTTGCTGTTTTGTTCTGTTTCTTTTAACCAATTTTCAAGCTTATATCTTATAACCTAAACAACTAATTCAAAGATAGCATCATTCAATATAGCAACCCACTGTTGAAATCCTATTACTTTTTTTTCATCATTTACATTTTATTATTTTTTTAAATTGTATTGAGAAACAAATATCAAAGAGACAGTTTCACAATTGAGTAATAGGACAGTTTCAA
>NDGN011413677.1:0-10517 GCA_002564285.1 Tympanoctomys barrerae
GTCCCCACCCCATGACTGCATGAGGCTTTGGGGGGACAACTAGACACAAACCATAACACTTGTCCACTCAGAAGACTGACATGAAGAAAAAGATGTTTGGGCTGGGGAGATAGCTCGGTGGCATAATGCCTGCCTGGCAAGCTCGAAATGTCCCTAGTACCACATGCCATGCTGGCCCGGAACCAGGCATGGTGGTGCATGCCTGTAATCCCAGCACTAGGGAGGTTAAGACAGGAAGATTGGAGTTCCAGACCAGCCTGGGGGCTACACACATGACCAGAGGGCCAGCACAAACTGCGTAATGAGACCCTGTATCCAAAGAAAGAAAGAGGGGGGAGGGAGGAAGGGAAGAAGGGGAGGGGAGAGAGAGAGGGAGGGAGGGAGGGAGGGAGAGAGAGAGAAAAGAAAAGAAAGAAAAAAATGTTTTGTTTTATTTTGTTTTGTTTTGCAGAACTGGGGAATGAACTCAGGACCCTGCACTTGCCAGGCAAGCGCTTATTCTACTGAGCTATCTCCCCAGACCCCTACCCATCACATTTTAATTGTTCCCTCCATGTTTTTGCTTATTTTCCTTTTTATATATATTTGGAGGGAGAATAAAGTTCCAAAATACCAGAGTAAGAAACCATCAACTGCCCAGTGCTGGGAAGGCTGAGACAGGAGGATCACTAGAGTCAGAGCTGCATAGTGAGACTCTATACCAAATAAATAAAAATAAAAGGTTAAAACATTTTTTTTTTAAGATTCAGGAAACCATCAACTAATTCCATCCACACCCATACCATGAGCTGGGGGCACTTTATCAGATGGTCAAACAAATTTCCTAAAAGACACTTTCCAGTTTTTGAATGACACGGTACCCCAATCTTATTTCTACATTCACGAGGCTCAACTGGACTGCAAGACTCCATGGCATGAGCTTTGAAAGCCCGTGTTCTAGAAGAGGGGAAAAGTGCTGTTCTTGACTGCGCGGCGACCTCTCCAGGAGCCCATGGGCAGCACAGAGCCGAGGGCTTTGGCAGGATGCAGCCTGCGTGTGAGCAGCCACCTTGGGCTGGCTCAGGGAGGCCGGGAAGCACTGGGCGGCAGCTCCGCACTGCAGGGAACACTGCCCAGCCTCGGTGCGACTTACACGTCACCTTAACTGCTGTAAGTCAGCACTGTGGGACAGTTTTCACAAGAGAATTCCAGAGTGTGCCCACAACTCACCTTTAAAAACCAAATTAAAAAAAAAAATTATATATATGTTAGTGAACCCTGTCATTGGGAGTGGGCTGTTCTGCTTCCTGGAGTCCTCTGTTTAAAGCCAGAGTACACTTGGCCAGGCATTTTCTTTAGTGTAAGTTAGAAGTATTCTGCTAAAGCTGAATCATGTATGTTTAAAAATATTTCCTACAAGAGTTTGCCTATGGGCCAGGGAGATAGCTCAGTAGAATAAGTGCTTGCCTGGCAACTGCAAGGTAATGAGTTCAATCCCCTGTACCAAAAAAAGAAAGAAAGAAAAGAAAAAGAAAAAAGAAAAAAAAAAGAGTTTGCCTAAAATCAGAAAGATCAGTACTTCATATCAATTTTTAAATTAAATGGCCAAATGGATACTACATCTTGGCAATTTTGCTGTTATGCAATATCCAGAAATGTCATATTTAATCAGAAATCATGTATGAGAATGTTTCCACCACTTTTCACAACAGCACTAAATGGAAACAATCCCAGTGTCCATAACAGTAAGACAGACTGGAGAATATCACAAGATAGGCTGAAGATGGAGCTCAATGGTAATGCACTTAAGGGCTGGCCAAATAGCTCAGTGGATTAAAGCACCTGCAAGCAGGCACAGGGGCCGGGGTTGATCCCGGGCCTGTTGTGCCAGCCCCACCCCCAGGGCATGCTGAGACAGCAATTGAGACTGGGCGTGGTGACGCACATCTGTAATCCTAGCACTTGGGAGGCTATAAACAGGAGAATCACTACAAGTCCAATCTAGTAGTGAGATCTTCCCTAAAATACAGAAGAAAAAAAAAAAGGTAATGCACTTGCCTAGCATATGTAAGGCCCTGGTTCAATCCCTAGTATATAGGATACTACACAGCAATAACAGCTGGGTAATGTGGCGCCTATGACAATAAAGTCAAATGAGAAGACAGAAACAAAGGAACATAGACTGACTGCACTTCCATCAAGTCCCCAAACATAGAAGCTATGGAACGCAAAGCTGCAGAGGTCAGCAGAGCGAGTCCCTTGGGGGACCTGAGGAGTGACTGCAGGTGGACAGTGTCTCTAAGTTTTTGATAATTCCCACTTGATGTGACCACTGTCTGTCTACACTAGGGGTTCATGCTGAGGAGGCCCATGATCCATGTATTTTTTTCTGTCAATTTTATATTTTGATAAAATTAAATTGCTAAAAAAAAACTTAACTCAATAGGAAATTAAAAGGAGGTAAAGGGGGAGAGAAAGAAAAAAGGCAAAATTATTAAATGTTTCAAAAAAAGACGGCGCCCATCATCTGGGATAAAGAACAAAGGGGTCACAGTTCACATCTGTCACGTGACAAGCTTGAAGGATGGGGGGTGCGTTACAGCTGCCAGCACAGGGTTGAAAAGGAGGTCATTCCAACAGGATGCAGCAGAAGGCCTGAGGCAAAGTTATAAATGAAACGAACCTCAGGGGACAGTCAGGAAGCCAACAAAAATGTCTTTCATAATTCACAACTTCACGAAGGTGAGAGCATTCTCTTCCCCAAACAGTGACTTAGAGAGTCAACCCTTTTTGAACCTGAATCCAAAAATATGCCCAGCATTTTTATCTCCCAAAAATATGCCCAGCATATTTATGACTTGGGAGAGTCTACAGGTCCTGTTCATTTCATGGTGACTTGGCCAGGACAACTGGCAACCTCTCCACCACACAGTGAAGAGAATGGAGAGCATGCTGGTCACTTACAAGCGTAAGCAACACCTCTGCCTTCTCACAATTAGCTTCGATTTTCCTTAGTCCCACCAAGTCTGTTCCCTGGATGAGCAGGCCTGACCTGTGGTCACAGCAGTGTCAATGCCAGAGAACACCAATGTAGTTAAGGGCTAAGTTTGCAAGGGAATAAAAACAGGCTCTTGTCACATGCACTGATTATCTATAAGAGATTTTCCGCAACTTCCTACATGGCTTACCGAGCCCGACACACGGCCTAGAAAGCCTAGGCCAACTTCACTGCTGACATAGGCCAACACTGCCAGCTCACTCAGCACTCATTAAAACCTTTGAGGAAGTCTTTGCTTTTATAACAAAAAACAAAACAAAAAACCCCTGTGCATCACTGACTAATTTTGAAGAAATAAAACTTTTAAGAATGAAAATAAGTAATTAGTCATCCTAGCTTTTATCCCTTTAGCTTAAGAATATAGGTAGGTGCTGTGAAGTAAATCTTCTAAAGCTTCCCTCCTCCTTCTCATTCCGCATCTCCTTACGTCACATTTCTGCTCTACGATGTTAGAAGCACAAACACCATCATGAACGCAGGGTTCTCCTGAATCCTGCCGAGGCTGTGACTTTATATTGGGCCTGTGTCCGGGAGGATCACCCAAGCTATCCGCGCTTCGTGCTAAGTTCATGTTCTGATCCAACTCAAAATCACCAGGTGCCTCCTAAGGGTGAGGAACCAAGCGAGGCAACACAGTGGCTCACACCAGTTGTCAATTTCACACAAATTACTCACTCTCTACTCTGTTTCGCAGTCTGTGAACCAGGGTAGGAATTAGTTTATCAAACTGGGTGTAAGGCTGGTTTAAGCACTGGTGCACACATACACTTCATCAGAGCTGGTCCTCACCGCCCCAGCGAGGTCGGCCGGCAGCAGGCCGTGAATGCGGGTCTAGCTCCAGAACGGTCCTCCACACACCAGCGGCCACTTCCGGCCTATATTCCTACTTCTTGAGCTGCTGCTAAGTCGCTGGCTAACTACCTTAAGAGAAATAATTAATGCTGCCACATCTATCTTGTGTCACACGAGCTTAGCTCCGTGAATTCTGAAAATTTTAGTGGGGCCTAGGATGCTTAAAGCTAAAAAGTAGCTAAAGCCATTTCCGCTGTGTGGCAGGTGGATGACGGACGTATCCCGGGCCAGGAGGTTTTCCTAACACCCTTCCAATCAAACAGTGGAAGAGACTGCTGTCGTAAAAAGCCAGCCGGATCCTTTGTTTAGTGAGTGTGATGACAGATGTTCACACCACATGTGAGACTCTTCCCTCAAACCTTGCTGTGGGAAGCAGTCGCCGTGAGCTAAACACAAAGACGCAAGACACTAGGAAAAAGCCAACTTGCTCCCTATTTCTGCCCCCCCCAACCCCGTCAAAAGACAAACAAGTTCCTCTGACTTATGTGAATCAAGCCCAAAACCCAGTGGATCCTTAATACCTGTATTTCTCAGATTCTCTACTCAATTTACACCAAGTCCCAACTCCAAGTCCCAACTCCACGTCACCATTGGGCTCTTAGGGATGACCAAGTTTTTAAAAAAATCTTTTATTTATTTGGTACAGGCATGTGGTACCAAGGATCAAACCTTGGTCCCTGTGCTTGCCAGCCAGGCGCTTAGACCACTGAGCTATCTCCCTAGCCCTGGCGAAGCTGTCTTTAACTTTAAAGTAGAAAGAAAGATTAGATATTAGAAATATAGAGCAGCCTAAAGATCTAGTGTGGAACAAAAAATGAACATCATTTAAGACTCAAAATCAAGGATAAATAAAAGTGCCCTGAGTGCCAGACCCAGTGGAATCAGAATGGTGAAAATCTGTATTCCAAAGGCTGAGCTTCCCAGGCCCAAGAGGAACACAGCAGAAAATACTGAGCTTTGAGACTGACTGCCCTCTGGTGGTCAGCCAGCAGAACTTTTGGATCAAAGGATAGCTCGCTCTCACCACTTTCCTTTCGTTCCTTTTGAGTTATTTCAGAACACAGACAACCCAGCTTGTTAACTTTGCCCTGGAATTTTGTCATTCCTAAGTATCTGTGTTTCAACAGTCTTTTACAGGAGTAAAGTGACGGCTGTGGCATGTAATTATGGGCTTCGAGTTCTAATTCTAGTTCTGTAATTATGCAAAGCACAAAGATAATATCCTGTCAGATGCTAATGACTACCATCTTCACGCCAAATGGAACGCTCCAACAGCCCCATTGTTCAATTTTCTATCGAAGTCTAGGCACGGCAGGTACCCCACATTGCACCTTCCCTTGCATTTCAAGGAGCAGTGGGGCCACTTCCATCAAATCCCCAGGCCACAAATCCGCATGACGTCCCAGAGCTTTCCAACTGAAGCCTGCCTGCTGCTCTTATCAGTCCCCCTATTTAATGGCTTCCAACCCTGTTTCTATCTACATTTATATTCCATTACTTGCTACCTAGATTGTTTTAGCAATCTTTAAAATATATATATCTGGTATTAAGGTTACGCTGTGGTTCCAATGGTCTAAAACAACAGTAAGTAATCTGACAAGACTTTCTGCCTCTGATGTTCCAAAGGCTGAATGCTACCTACAGAGTCAAGTCCAAGCATCCAAGCATGACGTGAAGTGATCTAGGACCTCTTTCCCCAGCCTTATCTCTCATTTGTTTCTTCCTGTCTTAAATTATTGATCATGCAACAAATTATTTTTGCCCTCTGTTCTCAACAGTGAACTGCCTGCGCTTCCTCTCCTCCCAGCCTCCATTCTCCAATCCACCTGATACGTCCTCACATCCCATGACCTACGCTACGCAGGGTTCCACTCAGAGACCATGTGTCCTCACTGTCCACAAGCACACTTGACCCCAAGGCTGACTAGGTGCACCTGCTTGGGGGTCAGGAGTACTCAGGATTTATCCCTATCATTTGTCTCTATTGAAATGCAGTAATTTTAACTTAACATTCACTGAAGAAGAGTTTCTCCTTTGAATACTTCAGTGTTTGTTACTTCAGTGGAGTCCAATCAGCGTTTACAGGACAGCCATATGCCTAATGTCCCCCAATGAAAACATGTCACCTACGGGCGTTAGGCCTTCTATTAAAAATACTGTGGTGACTCTTAGCTTTTGGCCACCAGATGTGAAAGGAAAACATAGTCCTTTGGTGCTGTATTCACTAGCATTACTTGGCCTCTCAACAACTTTCCTCAGCTATTAACTCCCTGACCAAGCCGTCACAAGATGGGATTTATTCAAAGTGAGTTTTCTGTTTTGCCACTTGAACAGTGCCAGCCCGCCAAGTGACATAATATACATCAGAATACGAAACAGCAAACTAATCAGCCAACTGAAAGGCAGGAACTTGACTGTGTCCTCCCACCAAGTTGAAAGCCCCAGCCAGGACTTCGCTACCCATGACACAGTTACTTTCTTTACGCTTGCATTAAAACACCTGTGAAGTCCTAAGAAACTCCTATAAACTGTGTCCACAGGTGACTTTTGCCTGTAGTTTTCTTGAAACTTCTTCACCGACTGCCAGTTAAATACTTTTAAGAATGAGCTTTGAGGGCTGGGGAGATAGCTCAGTGGGAAGGCCCGCCTGGCAAACACAAGGACTGGGTTTGATCCCCAGTACCACATGCCATGCTGGCCCCAGAAATTCGGGAGCATTGTGCGGGACCCTGAAACGGGTATGGTGGCACACACTTGTAATCCCAGCACTGGGAAGGCTGAGACAGGAGGATCCCCACAAGTCTAAGCTGCATGGGGAGGCCCTGCACCAAATAAAGATTTTAAAAAACAAAGAATGAACTTTAATCTTATCCCTGAAGAGGTGCGAATATAAAATGAAGACTGCAGTAACAGCAGGAGCTAATACACTTCACAAAGGTGGACTTCCATATGCCTTTAAAAGTGTTCACGGGAGCTTTGTGGAGAAGCCGCTGAGTCCATAGTTGGTGAGCTGCTCACAGGCTGATAGATGTTACCACAAACGGAGACGGATTTGTAGGGAAGCCAACGAAAGAGCACTAAAGTGGTACACAGAAAAAGCTACTTTTCTTTGACAGACACATGACGAGCAACAGCAGTGTGTTGTGAGGGTGAGAGCAGGGACAGCAGGTGGACAGAAACCAGGTGGTGACAGGGGCACGGTGGGCAGGGGCGGCATGCGGCACAGTCGTACGGCTTCAATTGTTCTCATGTGGGAAATGGTATTAGCTTAAAGCCACAGACTGAGTCTAAGTGGAATATTTCATTTTTAAATACTTAAGTCCAGCAACTACTGAAAAATAAATGCAGTATAGCTAAAAGGGTAAGAAGGATACAGGATGAAATACTGGAATATTATTTAATGAACTCAGACAATGACCATAAAGGAGAAACAATACAATAAAAAATAGGGCCGGGGACACAGCTCAGTGGAATAAGTGCTTGCCTGGCAAGGATAAGGTCCTGAGCTTGATCCCTGGTATGGATTTAATCTAATTATAGTAATAATTATGAGGTTCCATAAATACAGTGCATGTTTAAATTTTTTTAAATATTTTAAAATATTTTAAAAATTTTAAATATTAAAAAAATTAAAATATTTTTAAAAAAATTTTAAATATTTAAAAAATGTTTTAAGTATTTTTAAAACATCTTTAAAAAAGCAATAAAACATGCACTGCCATTAATCCCCCTTAAGATCCCCCCACCCCTGCTTCAAACGCACGCATCCAATCTCTCTCCTTTCAAAAGCTGTTCAGTCGCAGGGTCCCGGCGCGACAAGTCAGTTCCAAGCATGAGCCTTTCAGGGCCGCCTGACTTTGCNAAGCGCCGGAAGTCACATGGGGCCCGCACGCAAGTCACAGTCACGCGGAGGCCTCTGATGGGCGCCTTCCCACCCACCCGGCTCAGCTCTGCGGGCTGCGTTCATGCTCGCGCTGCCCAGACCTTGTAGACACTCAGGGAAGAGGACTCTCTAGAAACGTTTTAGAAAGTGGCAAGAAGGCTCAGTGTGTTCAAAGCAAGGGGGAAGTTTTGAGGGGAATTAAGGTTGTGGTTTTTAGGATACATTCTTTTTCAAAGGAGAATGCCATTTTAATAAGGTAGAGTAACAGGATATCTGTTAAGACTTCAGCCCTCACACCAGACACAAGAATTGTCTCAGGATGGGTCACAGACCTCAAATGAAAGCTAAAACTATTACGCCTTCCGGAAGGGAAAAAGCTTGGAAAAACATTTGCAAACAGTTTCCTCTTGTAGTTCAAAATAAAAGTTTAGGGAGTCAATGATATCCATAAACACAAAAAAAGTCCCAGAGTTACATGGAAATTTGTTTATTAAATTAAAAAGTTGTCTGGAAGACACTCTAAGGTCCCGGAATAGGGTTAATTCAATACTGCAAGTATTAAAATGCAAGAGAAACTCCATTACCGGCGCTTCTCAGCTGGGGTGTTATTAGAACTCTGGGCAGCCTGGCTGGCTGGATGCGCCCCTCACTGCGGCGGAGCACTGTGCCCCACCCCCCGCTGGGCCGCTGAGTCCACACAGAGCTCACCCCCAGCGCCCCACAGGAGCAGGCTGCCCCTGGTTGAGGACAGCCTATAAGCTAAAGACCAAAAGTATACACAAGCAGCTCAAAAATCACCCAATTAATAGGCTTAATCTACCTTCCCATTCTATTTCTAAAACTGATGATTTAATCAACATCACTTACTTAACCTCCAAGGGGGAAATATGCATGCCTTTATTGCTACATATAAGAGTGACTTGAGCAAATGAAGAGTAACTGATCTTGCTGAAATCTCTAATTAGTGAAACCAAATACAGCCCCTGAAAGCACCGTTAATAGCGACAAACTACAACACACAAGAAATAATACTAGAAATCAAATTACTGAGTGGAGTAATAAGTGCAGAGATGACCTGTCCCAGACAGACTATGACAGGCTCATTTCTGTGGAATTCTGGCTGAAATACACATGCAAACACAATGATGTCCCTAAGCCTCCTCTGTGAGACAACTCCTTAAATAACGGTCTGATCTAATCAAGGGTAAGTTAACTGCTCCGTAGTTTCACATTTAAACTTGTTTTTTATGTTGCAATTGAAATACAAAATAAGCACTTACAAACAGTGTGGTTTTTACAAAGTTTCAACATGGTTTACCAAGCCACTGCACTTGCTTCAGGTATGATGACCTAAGAGACACAGTGATGGAGCAGGAGGAAAGAATGAGAAAGGAGGCGGGGGTGGAAGGAGGCGGGACATGTGCCTGCCTGAGGCAAGAGACAGCCTCACCTCATGTGTGCCCAAACAAAAGACTGAATTACCCCCCCCCCCCAAAGAAGGCCCAGGATTAAATGCTTTTTTGGTAGTGAAGCCTACCAAACATTTAAAGAATTAGCCTCCGGTATTTTACAAACTTTTCCAAAAATAAAATGGAAGAGAACACTGCTATCCCACTCTATAAGAACACGACTACTTTGATAACAAAGACAAAGCAACCAGACATACAGGCAAACCCATGCAGAGATGAGAGGGAGGGAAGGGGAAAGAGACTCAGAGGGAATATACAGAGATCATTATCCCTACGACTCTAGATCAAAACTCCTTAAGGAAGACACTAGAAAGTGAAGTGTAAAAGTGCTTAAGAAGTATTATAGACCAATGAATGAGAGGAGTTTATCCCAAGAATGCCAGGTTGGTTCGCCACAGAAAAATCAAGCAATGCACTGTTTGAAATAGAGCGCAGGGCTTGGGTGTAGCTCAGTGTCAGAGCACTGGCCTAATATGCACCAGGCCCTGGCTTTCATTCCCAGCACCACAGAATAATCAAACAAACCAAGTAAAATAAAGATAAATGATCATCTCAATAAAGGCCAAAACTTCGATGAAACCCTATACCTTTTCATGGTAAAAATAGTAAGAACAGAAGCAAACCTCTTCCAGGTTAGACCCAAAAACGTCCTCCCAAAGTCTCAGGCACTGAGAAGGGAGTTTGGAAGGTGCCTGGTTCATGGGGTGCGGCACGCACTGATGACCATCTCCTGAGGATTCCACAGTGCTGTCAGGACGTGGGCTGAGGTTGGGGGAGCGGCCTGGAAGGGTGCTCTCATCACCAGTGCTCCCTTCCTCCCTCAGCTTCTGGCTGCCCTGCGTTCAGCAGCTTTCCTTTGTCAGGCCCTTCCACTGTCTCATTTTTGCCATGGAGCCAGCGGACAATTTAGTGTGACTGCTGTAAGCCAAAATAAGCCTCTGCTCTAAGGTAGGAATGGTGCTTATTTTGTCTCAGGGACAGTAACTAATAGCATTCTGCAAATTTATAAAAAGTATCTTTAGAAAATCCCACAGTAATAGCATACTTAATGGTGAGAATATCTCCCATTAAATTCAGGAATGAGAGACTGAACATGGCGGTGTTCGCGTATAATCCCAGCTACTAGGAGATTGCAAAAAGGCGGATCACTATGAGTCCAATCTAGTAGTGAGACCCTGAACACCCTGTAGATAGACCCTTCCCTAAAATACAAAAAAAAAGAAAGAAAGAAAGAAAGAGAGAGAGAAAGAAAGAAAGAAAGAAAGAAAGAAAGAAA